>CM075869.1:845000-1137491 GCA_038021265.1 Cyprinella venusta
GAAGTGCCGAGCTGTAAAATGAGCTATTTATGAGTGCGAGTGACCTTTAACTCCAATTTAGCCTAGATATGGTCTCAGTACGTTTATCTGAGTTTTATGGAGAGTTGACTCATGGGACAGTGTGTGGAAGAATGCTGTGATTGGAGAGCACATGTCTCTGTCCTCCTGAAGGGGGCGCTGTTCCCCTGTTTGTTCAATCACTACCTCGTTCTTCAAGAAGTGTGTGTGTGCCACTAGTTTATTTAAATGCAAGACCCACACATGCATTTGAATCATGTAAGACCACAATAAAAATACACTGTGAGTGGAACGTTTCTTGTGTAAAGTTGATGATTTTTGTGTTAAAAAACTTTCTCATCATTGATTATTATCACCAGTTACTAATGCTTGATTCTCATTTATAACTCTGATGACGCAAGTGTTCAGCTGGTCATGTGATCTGAACATGCCGGACATTGAACACATTTTCTTTCATTTTTTTTCTTGTAAATTGATGTTAATTTTATGTTCAACTTTTGTAATGGGTGAAATCATTAAGCAGACGGGGCATTGCTTGGCAAACCTGTTTGTTGTCGTCAGGGATGTACAATAGTCTAAATGTCACATTAGACACGTTGCGAGTGTCATTTCATGTTCACTTTAATGACACTGGAATAACACACACAGTTGTTCTGATGATCTTTCGGTCATTCATCTGTAGTGCTTCCATGTTTTAAAGAGCATTACGTCCAGACATCTCCTCATCGATGAGATCAGGACACATCTCAGTCTTTACACATGTCGCAGTCTTTACACACATCCCAGTCTTTACACACATTCCAGTCTTTACACACATCCCAGTCTTTACACATGTCCCAGTCTTTACACATGTCCCAGTCTGATGTCTTTAGATACATCCCAGTCTTTACACGCATCCCAGTCTTTACACATATCCCAGTCTTTACACACGTCTCAGTCTTTACACACATTCCAGTCTTTACACAAGTCCGAGGCTTTACACGCGTCCCAGTCTTTACACGTGCCCCAGTCTTTACACATGTCCCAGTCTGATGTCTTTACATACATCCCAGTCTTTACACGCATCCCAGTCTTTACACATGTCCCAGTCTGATGTCTTTACATACATCCCAGTCTTTACACGCATCCCAGTCTTTACACATATCCCAGTCTTTACACACGTCTCAGTCTTTACACACATCCCAGTTTTTACAAACATCCCAGTCTTTACACACGTCTCAGTCTTTACACACATCCCAGTTTTTACACACATCCCAGTCTTTACACACGTCTCAGTCTTTACACAAGTCCGAGGCTTTAAATGCGCCCCAGTCTTTCCACATGTCCCAGTCTGATGTCTTTACACGCATCCCAGTCTTTACACACATCCCAGTCTTTACACACGTCCCAGTCTTTACACACATCCCAGTCTTTACACGCATCCCAGTCTTTACACACGTCCCAGTCTTTACACACATCCCAGTCTTTACACAAGTCCGAGGCTTTACACGTGTCCCAGTCTTTACATGCATCCCAGTCTTTACACGCGTCCCAGTATTTACATGCGTTCCAGTCTTTACACACATCCCAGTCTTTACACACATCCCAGTCTTTACACATGTCCCAGTCTTTACACACATCCCAGTCTTTACACACATCCCAGTCTTTACACGTGCCCTAGTCTTTACATGCGTCACAGTCTTTACATGTGCCCCAGTCTTTACATGCGTCACAGTCTTTACACGCGTCCCAGTCTTTACACATGTCCCAGTCTGATGTCTTTACACGCATCCCAGTCTTTACACACGTCCCAGTCTTTACACACATCCCAGTCTTTACACAAGTCTGAGGCTTTACACGCGTCCCAGTCTTTACACACATCCCAGTCTTTACACACATCCCAGTCTTTACACAAGTCTGAGGCTTTACACGCGTCACAGTCTTTACACGCGTCCCAGTCTTTACACATGTCCCAGTCTGATGTCTTTACACGCATCCCAGTCTTTACACACGTCCCAGTCTTTACACACATCCCAGTCTTTACACAAGTCTGAGGCTTTACACGCGTCCCAGTCTTTACACGCGCCCCAGTCTTTACACATGTCTCAGTCTGATGTCTTTACACACATCCCAGTCTTTACACACATCCCAGTCTTTACACACATCCCAGTCTTTACACAAGTCTGAGGCTTTACACGCGTCACAGTCTTTACACGCGTCCCAGTCTTTACACATGTCCCAGTCTGATGTCTTTACACGCATCCCAGTCTTTACACACGTCCCAGTCTTTACACACATCCCAGTCTTTACACAAGTCTGAGGCTTTACACGCGTCCCAGTCTTTACACGCGCCCCAGTCTTTACACATGTCCCAGTCTGATGTCTTTACACACATCCCAGTCTTTACACACATCCCAGTCTTTACACACATCCCAGTCTTTACACAAGTCTGAGGCTTTACACGCGTCCCAGTCTTTACACGCGCCCCAGTCTTTACACATGTCCCAGTCTGATGTCTTTACACACATCCCAGTCTTTACACACATCCCAGTCTTTACACTCGTTCTGTAGTCGATGTCTTTACACACGTCCCAGTCTTAACACACGTCCTGTAGTCTGATGTCTTTACACGCATCCCAGTCTTTACACACATCCCAGTCTGATGTCTTTACACACATTCATGAGGTGTAATAAGGTTGCTTTGATGACCTCGATTTTCAGCAGCACTGATTAAGTCACAGCTCACAAAGTTTAGGAAAAGATAAAAAACCCCGGCAAAGTTTAGGAATCACATGATGAAATGGCTAATCTGGTTTTAGTTTTCATTTTTAGCATTTAATGGATTTATTTCATTTTGGCAGAAAATGCCTTCTGCATGAAACGATGTGTGATGTGAAAAGCGAAATACAAAAAAAAAAAAGAACTGAATTGGATTGTATGAAGACGAAAGAAAGTCATACAGGTTTGTAAATGATGACAGAATGCCTTTAATGCAAACGCCACTGGCATTAAAATTCAATTTGATAGTCATTCCCATAAATAACTGAAGTCTGCGTGTACGAAACACTGTGAAAGAACGAACCGCTCATTATTTCCTTAAAGAAACAGGCCCGTGTGTGTGTTGCTCAGCCCAATCATCGTGTCCTCAGAGGCTCAGCTTTGGGAAACTCAGCGCAGGAAGCCGTCCTTACGTAAACATTCACCATGAAGCGGAGCCTGCGCTGGAAAACCTGACGGGACTCGTTCCAGACGCTGTGAAGGAATACTCCCGACTCACACACACTCTCGCCTCACAGCGCTCGGCTGGAAGAGTCCCGACTCACACACACTCTGTAGACATGCTGGAAACACCTGAGCCGGGGCGGATGAGGAGAGCTCTGCTGGCGACGCTCATGTGCTGCATGGGTCAGTGTTCCTCCGGGCTTTGCTGAAGTCTGCAGGTTTTTCCTTGATGTTTCATTTTCCGGATCTCAGAGTTTATCTCGGGTTCAAAGTGTGTGTTTGGCTGCCGGTGGGACTCGGACAGGCTCATGCTTTGCTCTCTGGTTATTAGAGGTGTGGCTGTTGCTCTTGTTTGGGATTAAAGACTAGGAACAAACCCCAATGTGTCCTTACCGAATGATATATTTACATGTATGTAGAGGCTTTATCACATTGGTTAATTGGCGGATTTTAGAGACTGCTTTAATTCAGTGGTGTTGATCGATGTTGGATATATATTGGCTTTTGCTTGATTGTTGGGCTGTCAAACGATTAATCGCGATTAATTGCATCCAAAATAAAAGTTTGTTTACATAATATACGTGGGTGCACTGTGTATAATTATTTTATATGTAAATGCACACACATGCTTGTATATATTTAAGAAATATTTTCATGTATAAACTGTGTATAGATTTATAAATAATTTATATTATATATAAATATAAACATTTTATATATAAATTATTTTTTTTCTTAAATATACATACATGTGTGTGTATTTATATATATATATATACAACATAATTATATACAGTGCCCCCAAAAATATTATGTAAACACAAACTTTTATTTTGGATGCGAATAATCGTTTGACAGCCCTACTTGATTGTGCTTGCTCTTTTCCTTAATTATTACATTTTGAATGCCAAAAAAATATTTAATGCAGAGCATTTTAAAGGGATAGTCCACCTCAAAATGAAAACTCTGCCCTCATGTTGTTCCCCATAAGACTTTCGCACAAATTAAGATATTTGTGATTAAATCTTACAGCTGGATCACTCCTCCATAGGCTTCTAAGTAGGGCTGCACGATATTGGTAAAAAATGGCATTGCGATATTTTATATTTCCACGATATATATTGCGATATTAGAACAATTTCCCCAGATGACTTGAATAGCTCTATTTGGAAAGAATGAATCATTCTAGAATGACTGGGGTGGTTTTGTCATGGAGTAAATCCGCATAGAAACTAATATTAATTGAATGTTTACTAATGTTGTTAACAGGTTATGTTAACAGGATGCAGCACATTAGTGGTGGTTGAGGAGATCCCCTTCCCCCTATAAAGCACTTTGAGTGCAGAGAAAAGTGCTATATAAATGTAATGGATTACTATTATTAATGTAGTTTACTATACTTTAATAAATGTAACCTTATTGTGAAGTGTTTCCGATTTATGTATCTTCAGTTCAGTGTTGAATAGATCAGTTGTTTTAACCATTCATTAAAGTGAATCGGTTCAAACGAGTCATTAGTTCGCGAATCGGATGCGTCATTAACGGACCACGTCACACGTTGTGTGATTATCCAGGCAGGTTAGAACATCGCACAAGATTTGTGTCAACACAGAAAACATTTCATCACTGGATAGCTTTTTTATTCAAAGTGTGGTTTATGTAATGTCATCTGGATGTGGAACGGCAATTCACAACCAGTGGTATTTCAGAAAAAAAAAAACTTGTCTTCCGACCATTTACCGTCATGTATTCTCAAAGATATTAGTCAACTCAAATCATTATATGCGCGAGACTGGGAGAGAGATCAAGACAGTTTGAAGACTGTGAGACTGCACGCGCGACAGGGACTTTCACTTTCTCATTTAAACGAGCGCAGAAGTCACTCACTCATCGTCATCTGCATCACACATCATTCACCGGTCAAGCTTTGGCGGGACAAAAATGCGCTTTAGTAAGACTGACAGAAAATAACGCGCAAGTTCCAGTCTTCTTGAGCTTGATGTTTAAACTGACAGGACTTGCAAATTGATAAACTCACACTATGATGGTTAAACTTTGCATTTAATCCGCGAATCACAAGCCTTACGGGCCGGGGAGCTGCTGGCACGTAGCCTACTGATCATGAATCACGGATTAACTACGATATGAGTGACATCGCACATCCTTGCGATGTGACTATCGTGGATTCGCACATCGCGATATCGATGTTAAAGTGATACATCGTGCAGCCCTACTTCTAAGGGATTAAAACTTGTCGGTCCAGAAAAGTTAATAAAGACATTGTTAAAATAGTCTGTGACTACAGTGGATCAAGTTTAAGATTATCAAGCGACGAGAATGACAAGCGACAAACGAACAAAAATAACGACTTTATTCAGCTCTTCATGTCATTCTCCGTGGGGCTTGAGTGAGTTCATGTAGAGTAACAGCGCAGCAGGCTCACTATTGGCCAGCGCTGGTGATGTGTGTGTAAAACAATATAAAAACTACATAAATATTGTTGGTTTTCTCACACAAACCGCTCGTTTCGTGTCTTAGGCCATCAATGTGTGCTTACATTTACGAGTCATTAAATCATGTTTAATCTGGACTTCTCTGTGCATGCTCTTTGAGGTGGTGACCATAGACCTCCATTATATGACTGACAGACAAGAACGGTTTGACCTAAAAATATCAGAATTGAAAATACTGTAGAAACAAAGACACCTACATCTTGGATGCCCTTGAGGTCAGATAAAACACACCAAAAATTAATTTCAAAGTGAACTATCGCTTTAAGAGACGAGTCCTCTCACAGCTGAGCGGTCTGTGATGCGGCCGTCTGTTGCCATGGACACAGCAAACACAACACTGTGGTCGGGACGGCTGTGTAATGGAAGCAGGAGTTGCCCGGGATTCAGTCTTTCTCTGTATTTAGACTCTTTCACATCCTGTCCAGAACTCTATTAGAAACATCACAACTTCAGAAAAGACAAATTACAGGAAAATAAGGGACACTCAAAATATTTGTACTGTATCACACAGTATATGTCCTTTCAGGTTCATATGTGTTGAAAAGGTTCTCAGATATTAAACACATTTGTTTTGCTTGACCTATTTATGAACAATTTCATTCTAAAGGTCGCAACATAGTTACACACAAACCATACTTAAAAATAACCACACTTTTTTTTTTTGGAAATAGGCTCATTTTACCACTCCCCCAGAGTTAAACAGTCGAGTTTTACCGTTTTCGAATCCATTCAGCACATTTTTTGATATTTAGAAGAATATCAGTAACCAGACAGTTTCTGGTCTCATTGACTTCCATAGCATTTTTTTTTTCTACTATGGAAGTCAATGAGACCAGAAACTGTCTGGTTACTGATATATTCTTCTAAATATCAGAAAATCGACTGATAACATTTGAAAACGGTAAAACTCAACTCTTTAACTCTGGGGGAGTGGTAAAATGAGCCTATTTCCAAAAAAAAGTGGAGTATCCCTTTAAGTGGCCTCTCCAATGGTGTCTGCTGATTGCAATACCTCGTTAAAATAAGGTAAATACAACTACTAACCACATAGTCAACATTATGAAAAAAAAAATTGTTGTTGCTTCAGTGACTACTTCGCACAGAGAACCTGTCAATCATGATGTCAGAGCAAAAAAACTAAAAACAAACTTATTTTAAAAACGAACACTTGAAATTACATCAACGTGACAGAAACTACAATAAATGACTGAAACTATCTTCGGAAAAAGGATATGCGAAGGGTAATTTAATTGTTTAGTTGGTTTCGCGTATCGTTGAATAACATGGGGAGGCGGGGTTTACGACCTATACTAGGACCGGCCACTGGGGGGCGATCGAAACGTTTTGGCTTCACTTTTTAGGGCTTGTGCGGCACGCTTTATCCCGACACGTAAAGTGAAGCCTTCAAGTGACTGGAAAGAAAGTGAGGCTTTGTTTTTCGTTGGTCACATGTTTACAATACGCGCTTCACGTGGAATTGCGTTGCGTACTCGATACACGCTTTGAAGATTCAGCGTCAAATCTTACTCTGTACGACTAAATCTGGCTCATTTACATTCGGACATTGTCCTGTTCATTAATGTGCATCGTCCCTTATTAAATAAACAAACAAACAAACAAACAAAAGTGACATCACCACAACGGGATATGATGTCAATGCTACGTTTATTCTGAAAGCAATCCTAACGTCAACCCCTCTTGTTTTTCAGACGAAAGAGACCGAGTCCAGAAAAAGACTTTTACAAAATGGATCAACCAGCACCTCTTTAAGGTACGTCTGCTTTTCTTGTGTTTATGGCATCGGGTGGTGTAAACAAACAATTAGAAATGTACGAACGATGAACTCGGAGAAGGAAGGGGTTAACATTTGCTTTAGTAACACTTCATTAGTTCTTCTTCAGGGCATTTACAGAGTCCCATATTAAATGTTAGATCACATGATCAGTTTATTAACCGTGAAGCACATGCCTGGACATCCCATAATATGCAGAATATAGCATTTCTTCCTTAAAAAGAAGTCATCTAGCTCATTTTATTGTGACTAACAGGTATAATATCACTCAGTCGAACCTGTTTTACTTTCAGTGTTTTCCATACTACCTTTTCAACTCTCTGCAAAAGGTTTTGTATTCATTTAGACTTTATTTCAGGCACTCCTAGGCAACAAACTTATCCAAGATGGCAAGTAACAGCAAGTCCGGCGATTTTCAATCATATAGAATAGAGCTTTGTTTTTATTACTGTCATCATAATTACTGTCAATAAGGTAGCACGATAATTCACCATAAAGATAAAACAAGTAACAACATGTTGGATAATTTGATATGATTATTATTATAGTTGTACATGACTTGAGTGAAGTGTTCAGAGAGGATTATTATATATTAGCGGTGTAATGGTACATGTATTCGTCTTGGTAAAGACGTCACAGTTCGAATTATACAGTTAGATGAGTCATAGGCGATACACACTCCAGTCCAGAAGGGGGCGCGTGTGGTAATGCAACGCTGTTTGCTAACCGCCACAACAGGAAAAAGAGCAGAAGAAGAAGAGATGGTCCGTGTTTAGATGGCACACGAGAGCATAGATGTCCATAATAAAGGCTAGACGTCTCGTCATGGCGGCCATCTTGGCACAGTCAGCTCGCTCACTCGTAACATTGGGTTTTAATGGTGCATGTACTTTTTAAATAAGCATAACTTGCTTAATTTTATACTGATTTTAAAACAGTTTGGTTTGTTATAAACGTCAGAGATGTGGTTATGACTCTGCACACTTATGAATAATTATGACCATGGACTTCCATATGAAAATAACATTGAACAGAACAGATAGGTGCAATGAATATACACACACTCAAGGTATTCATGTAATTTATGTTAAATCACATAAATTAAAGGCTATCAAAACTCAGTGTATAGAAGGGCAATTCTGCCTCTCACACTGATGTAAGATTGTTGGGTTGCAGCTAACAGGAACGCTAGCTGCTGCTAGGTCTCACTCACAGCTTCTTGTTATTAGCCAGCTAATAACTACAACCACATCCACAAAGATTGTAATTTAGACAAAAGATTAGTTGTCATAAAATCGTTATTGGTGTCAGTAAAACCTATGTAATTGAACAGCTCGATTAGCCTTGATAACTAGCCGTGATGCACAGCTATGCTGCACGATTTAGTTGTTTTTTCGATAAGAAACGCTTAATTCCAACACGTTCAAGCATCCAGAATTATAGCCACATTAATAATGTTTGTAAAAAACCAAACCGTTTGTAAATCCATCAAGATTTCAGCGAGATAAGAGTGTTTGTGTTGGTGCTGATCACTCATCCTACATCAGGAACCACAGAACGCTTGCCTGTGGCAAGATGGCCGCCGGTGATGACGATAGACCAGTTGGACAATATAACAAATAATCATATCAATATTTTTCTTCAACTTTTATTTATTTATATAGCACATTTAATACATTTAAACTGCTTCACAACTGAAACCAATACAAATATTGTATAAAACATGTGTCAAGCCTTGCAGACGAAGGCATGACGCTTAGACATGCCCCAACAACGACACAACTGCTTAATGAGATCAGTGTAGAGAGAAATAAAACTAGATAAAGAGAAATTATAACTACAGATCACAATACCCTTAACTAAAAGCTAAGTTAAAACGATTTTGTAAGTTTTTCCAGCACAGATATCAGTATTTGACAGTATTGGAGTCACCTCTACTACTGCTATTTGTTATGCTAACTAGCAGCTCATGGGAAAGTGTGACGGACTGACCCAGATCCCAAGTTTAAACTTCTATTTTAGTTACGCAGCTGTGGATGCTGGGAATTATGAATGCGAGGAGGACCTGGGTGAAAGCAGGTCAGTAAGGCAGAGAGTGTGTGACGGTCATACACTAGCGGATAACACGTCTGTCGTTAGCCAGCGTCTCACGGGAGCGCTAGTGTTTACTGTTGGGAAACGCTACAATCCTGAATGTGTGTGTGAGGGATAAAAGAGCTTTCAAAACAGCAGAAGGGATGATTCATTGTGAAACACATCCTCTTACAATGCTCAAACATCATTCCTGAGGACTCGTTTGACTACGAGTAAATGATTAATATCCGTTCTTGATACTGTTAGTGCAGATATGAACTGGTTTGGCGTTTGCTGATGAGCTAACACAGGCCTTTTCCAAGCGCACTGGGGTCTCAGTCATAAAACCAGTGTGATCAGGTCCAAGTTTTTATCAATCGCTTCGGCTCCATTCTCAAATGAGACTTTTTCTCTCAAAACAATAAGTTCAGATCTCTGAACAATTAGTTTCTTATTCACTTCAGATTTGATTTTTTTATTGATTTAAGCAAATTCCATGTGCATTGTCACGTGTGCAAAAGAGTAAGTAAAATTGTCTACAATTTCCACAATGACCAAATGAATTTGGCTTGTCAAATATGTTCAAATTTTCAAATATCATTCATTTCTGGAGATGATTCTCAGTGAAAGATCCCCTGCGAGTCAGATAGATAGATAGATAGATAGATAGATAGATAAATAGATAAATAGATAGATAGATAGATAGATAGACAGACAGACAGACAGACAGTTGGATGGATGGACGGACGGACGGACGGACTGATGGATCTATGGATGGATGGATGGATGGATGGATGGATGGATGGATGGATGGATGGATAGATAGATAGATAGATAGACAGACAGACAGACAGACAGACAGACAGACAGACAGACAGACAGTTGGATGGATGGACAGACGGACGGACGGACGGACCGATGGATGGATGGATGGATGGATGGATGGATGGATGGATGGATAGATAGATAGATAGATAGACGGACAGACAGACAGACAGGCGGATGGATGGATGGATGGATCTATGGATGGATGGATGGATAGATAGACGGACGGACGGACGGATCTATGGATGGATGGATGGATGGATGGATTGATGGATGGATGGATTGATGGACGGATGGATCTATGGATGGATGGATGGATAGATAGACAGACAGACGGACGAACGGATCTATGGATGGATGGATGGATGGATGGATGGATCTATGGATGGATGGATGGATAGATAGACGGACGGACGGACGGACGGACGGACGGATCTATGGATGGATGGATGGATGGATGGATTGATGGATGGATGGATTGATGGACGGATGGATCTATGGATGGATGGATGGATAGATAGACAGACAGACGGACGGACGGATCTATGGATGGATGGATGGATGGATGGATGGATGGATGGATGGATGGATGGATGGATGGATGGATGGATGGATAGATAGATAGATAGATAGATAGATAGATAGATAGATAGATAGATAGATAGATAGATAGATAGATAGATAGATAGATAGATAGATAGACAGTTATACAGATAGAAAGAAAGACTCGTTATTTCACACTTGTAACTAATTAAATGTTAAATATTGAATGATTCTTTCCTGCTTATCGTTTATTTTTTAGCATCTGAAATCAATTATTGACCAAATCAAATAAATTCATGATTTAAAACCCATGTTTCAAGATCTATGCATATGCATTGGCAAGATTTGTAACCAGTGCACCAAGAACATCTGTATTGTTCCTCCCATAACAGATAGACTGATTCTCTTCTGACTGTGTGGCAGGTCCGAAAGCACGTGAACGACTTGTACGAGGATCTGCGAGATGGACATAACCTGATCTCCCTTCTGGAGGTGCTGTCCGGCGAGACACTGGTGAGTGTGTTCAATAATCACTGAAACACTCCAAAGCAGTCTTGAAGCGAACACTTGAACACGTGTGCAGTCACTCGCTGTCTTTGAAGGGGGCATCTTAGATTCACCATCCACACCAGTCCACGTGTGTGTGTGTGTGTGTTACTAATACAGCAGGCGGATTACATGTGCGCTCACACACTGAAAAGCTTTGCTCAAAGTGACGTAACCAGTTCCTGCACACTCATGCTTACAGTCTGTGTTAATAGTGTAATATGTGAACATGCTTTTGCATATTTACACACTAGTGTTCAACAAACCCTTCATATTCACATTATTATAGCAGTTTTACATTCATTCAGGTCCAGTGTGTGTTGTGTCAGCTTTGGAGGAATCCTCATTCAGATGTGCATTACTGTACACTAGGAGATTATACTGTATGTGACAGGTCTGGGATTGGGTGTGATATATTTTTAAGACCTCATGAAATCATTTTGTGGCTTTTAGTCAATACCTAATAGCTGGAAAAGACTGGGCTGTGACTTAAAGGTGTAGTTCACTTTTAAAAAACACTTTTGCTGATAATTTACTCGCCCCCATGTCATCCAAAATGTCCATGTCTTTCTTTCTTCAGTCGAAAAGAAATGAAGGTTTTTGATGAAAACAATCCAGGATTTTCTCCATATAATGGACTTCAATGGGGACCAAACGGTTCAAGGTTCAAAAGACAGTTTCAGTGCAAACTGTTCAAAGGGCTTTAAACGATTCCAGACGATGAATAAGGGTCTTATCAAGCAAAACGATAGGTCATTTTCATCAAAATGAACGTATCTTTTTCCGAGTCATTTGGTTCTTTCAACAAACCAAACGAATGAATTGACTTGGAAAAAGATTCGTTCATTTTGATGAACGAGTTCGAACAGGAGAGTCACGAACGCTCATCACAGAACAGAGCAAGGCGAGCATTTGAGCTTATAAAACTTAAACTTTGTTATTTATTTATTAAATGAGTGATCGTTTCGCTTGATAAGACCCTTATTCATCGTCTGGAGTCGTTTAAAGCCCTTTGAACAGTTTGCACTGAAACTGTCTTTATAACCTTGAACCGTTTGGTTCCCATTGAAGTCCATTATATGGAGAAAATCAAAAACCTTAATTTCTTTTCGACTGAAGAAAGAAAGACATGGACATCTTGGATGACATGGGGGCGAGTAAATTATCTACTCCTTTAAAGTTAATGACTTAAAACAAACAAATATACAGACAAACAACAGCAAGTCCATCACTAACTCCCTGTCTAATTATAAATACGCCATCACAACAGGAAGAACAATTGTATTCAACCCATTTAATGGAGGCATTAAAACTCAAGGACAGCAGTGTGTCAAACATCTGGGTCAGTGTCTAAGATTAATGCCTGCACACGTCACATGGAAGAAACCTTCGGGAGAGCGTCCGCAGGCTTCTGAAGGCTCAGCCGTCTGTCAGACTTGAAGAAGTGTATCAAAAGTTTACAAGCACACAATTCAACTCATCCAAAACAATCACTCGACTCGAGTTATGGAAAAAACAGATCGCATTGCTTCGAGATCTTCCATTTTAGACAATAGTTCACAATTATTTATCTAGCAGAAAATGATTTTTATAAAGAACTGTTCGGTCGAAACACGTGAAAATTGGCACATTGATAGAGGAGAGTCTAAACTTTAGCCTTTACACATTTTGAGTTTCTATCTCTCCTCCACCTCCACCAATGGACCAAAGATGCACTGATGTTTGTACTAATAACTTTTGAACAATAAGGCCTAGAAGCAGAGTGATTGTTCCCCCTCTGGATGCCATGTTTACAACTACCGCCCCTAAAAAAAGTCCAACTTTTTAACTTAAACAAACTTCCCAAAATTTTGGGGAAAAACAAACATCACTCTTTTTTGCAAGATACAAAATCGTTCCTGACAAATTGTCTTACGAATTTGATGACGAATGCCCCAAAGTGAGCACGTATCTCTGCACCGCTTTGGCTTTTTGGGATGAAACTCTGTACCTGTCATCAGAAACATGACTTGAGGGTACTTGCACAGTTTTGGAGCAGCGCCTCCTACTAGTCCAGTGAACTGGACACTGGGACACTATGGACACTATCTTTGCTTATAACTTCTAAACAGTTCGACCAAAAGTTATGATATTATTTGATATAATCTAAACTCAGCTCAGTAATTGTTGCTTGCAGCTATATTTAGTTAAATATATATATTTGTTTTAGTCTGGATCAAATGATTGACATTACACCTACATGTTTTCATTTAGAAGATTCTTTGATCCAAAGCATCTTGGAAACCATAAACTCTGTTAAAACTGAGAGGTTGAGTTTAATTTGACTGAGAATTCCTCCAAAAGCTTTTAATGTTAAAGGGATACTCCTTTTTTTTGGAAATAGACTCATTGTACAACTCCCCCAGAGTTAAATAGTTGGGTTTTACCATTTTCGAATCCATTCAGTCGATTTCCTGATATTTAGAAGAATATCAGTAACCAGACAGTTTCTGGTCTCATTGAATTATATAGTATATTTTTTTTCCTACTGTGGAAGTCAATGAGACCAGAAACTGTCTGGTTACTGATATTCTTCTAAAGTATCGACAATTGGCTGAATGGATTCGAAAACGATACAACCCAACAGTTTAACTTGTAGAATGAGCCTATTTTAAATAAAAAAGTGGAGTATCTCTTTAAGCCCAGTCATGTTGTGATGTGAGTCTTTAGTTTGGCTGTGGATAGACCTTCTCATCACTGTAGAGGAGTGCCCCCTTTCTTTTGTTGACACCCTGTTTCTTTCCCTCCTTGTCTTCTGTCCTTCTCATTGTCTTCTTCTGTCCATCTCTTATGTGTCCACCTGTTTCTGTGTCTGTATGTGTGTCTCTCTCTCGTGCTCACGTTCTCACGGTAAGCCAAGGGAGCGTGATTTTCTGAAGACGTTACGGTTGGTGAGTGCGGCTGACGCATGCACGGTTGAGCGGCATGGACGTGACCACCATGATGATGATGATGATGATGAGGATAAGGGGGTATGTGTGGACACGTGTCCTCCTGCCCCCTCGGTAACAGGACTAATGTAGCGAGTGCTGTGATATTAACTGGAGTGCTGCTGAACCCAGAGAAGCTTGGCTTCTCATTAGTGGACTGTAGGCATCTAGAACTTCCCCCCTTATTTACAAATTCACCCGATAGTTAGGTTGAAGACACAGGGATGGGTAAATATCATGTTCATGATCACTAAATATGGCCTTCTGGGGTTTCTGTGGAGAGCTCTTGAATGCCAGCTTGGTCATTTCTCAACGCAGAAGCTTGAGCTGTGAACTAAAGGCCTGATTCAAGTTCCTTTCGCTTCAAGAGTGCATTAAAGACCCCATGAAATCAAAGCTTCCTTTCGATACTTTACTTGTACGTCGCCAGACACTGTTATGGCGAAAACTCTTTATTTCTTTGAATTCTGAAGTCTTTTTAATCACGCAGTGTAACTGCATGGTGCAGAGCAATAAAACGAACCAGTGGAGCTGCACAAGCCTATGGCAGAGAAACCCACCTGAGCGCTCCAGAATGGGCGTGGCATCTGGCTCTGAAAGCAGACATTCTGGGGTGTGTTTCCCAAAAGCATCGTTAGCCAACTATGGTTGCGAGTTGGTCGCAATTTCCATCGAACTCTATTGGTAACGACGGATTGCTACTATAGTTGGCTAACGATTAGGGTTGGGTATTGAGAATCGAGTATTGATTGGAACCGGGACTAACTTTTCGTTTTTCCCGAAATCGCTCAAAAGTTAAAATTTCGATTCCTAGTTTCGATATTCACAGTCCGCCGACCAGAAGAAGAAGCCGCTGAACAACACCAACGAAGAAGCGTCTACCGGAAGTGTTGGCATAACCGCGCGAGTCGAACATGAGTAGCTTACGTCGGCGGTCCAAAGTGTGGCTTCACTTTTCTAAAAATAACAAAATCTCGGCAAAATGCAAAATTTGTGACAAAAGGAGTATTTCCTTCAGAAAGACCGTTGGTTAGCGAGGTTAGCTAAACTTTTTTGACCCTGCCTCTTAAAAGAATCGGAATCGAGAATCGTTGGGAACCGGAATCGAAACAAGGAATCGGAATCAGAATCGTTCAAATTCAAACGATACCCAACCCTAATCACTGAGTTGGTAAATTTACAGACTGACCAGTAATTCTGTAAAGTAACTGTTTTCCTAATAAAGGTTAACATGGATAAAATGATGGTGGCCAGAATAAAATCAGTCAAATAATTTATTAGATTTGAAATAACTTTATTTAAAGTTTGCAGGAAAGCTTTAGCCTCTACATTGATGCTGTCATCCAGGGCTAGATTTGCTTATAATAACTGGGGTTGAAATGCTTTAAAAAGCCTCGGCTTCCTGCACAAATTTACGAAATCCATCTTTTCTTTAAAAATTAATCTTGAAAAACGGCATTGGTAATAAATTAGCAACGATTTCCTAAACAAACAACTCATCATAAACACAATGATAACAAGCCCCACCCATTTAGAGGGACAATGTGATTGGTTGATTTTCCTGTCATTTAAAATGAGTCTCTCATTGACTTGCTATTGCTGGACCACCAATCACAGAGCTGAAAGCTTTAGGTGGACAAATACTCATATGTAAAACTTTTTTTGGTCACAAAGTTTATTTTCTGCAAAAGCCAATGGAAAAATCAGGGTGACGTGAACAACATAAACTACGTCATCATCACTGCAGCGCTCGATTGCTCGTAAATTGATTATTTGTTATTTTATGACTATTGTTTGAGGACTTTTTACACACATGAGTTAGCCTAGTATTAGTTTTTGCTGTGGTTTTAACCCCTTAACGCCCGCATTTATATAGCTATATATATATAAAAAAAAGTTTTATGTGTGTTTTTGCCTTTAAGTAGATGGTAAATAATGTTGAGATTATCAATTTCACTTTTGCACAACAAATAAATCGAAATTTTGGTATGTTGCAAATCTGCAACAGCGGGCATAATGGTCAATTTGATATGTTGCAAATGTTGCAAATGTTCCTGATCGTGCCTAAACAGGAAATTAGTCCGCCACTTTGCGGTCTCACTAGAAACAAGTGCTTGGGAATGCAGACATTATCTCGGCTGGTTGACTGAGTCAAACGGTTTGTTGCATATTTGCGACATTGGGCGTTAAGCCGTCTGTATTTGTCAGAACATTTCATGGGGTCCTTTAATGATTGTAGAAAATTACACATACTTTAATCAAAAGTGTCATTTCATGTGATGGAAACCTTTTGCTTTTGATTGATAAAACGTTTAGTCATGTCTGACTATCCTGTGAACTAAACACCTGGAACGAATGCCAGTCCTTTACTTCCAGACTCAAACGAAGCAAACGATGACTCGCTATAAGTCATCCATCATCTGCTCCGCGGATCTCATTTCTCTGTACATTAAGTTTGATACGAACATCTGAATTGAGGCTATTTTTCGTTTCAGCCGGACAGTGGAGATTTCCTCTTTCTTTACACCTGCTTAATTCCCATTTCCTTTGCTTCCCGCATCAGTCTCGGCCCACTCTGCGTCTTTGACCTTGCGTTTGGCTTTGTGTTTCTCCAAGGCTTCATAAACCTGTCATGTACACCTGTGTGAAGTTAGCTAGAAGCATCATCTGCTTTAGTCAGGCGTTCAGAGAGGGATTGATGTGCTGTAGTTCTCTCTCCTCCGCCTGTGTCGGTACGGTGAGTGTGTGAGTGTGTGTGTGTGTGTGTGTGTGATCACACATGTACTGATGTCTTCTCCTCTCTCTCTCCCTCACAGCCGCGAGAGAAGGGTCGCATGCGCTTCCACAGACTCCAGAATGTACAGATCGCACTCGACTATTTAAAAAGACGACAGGTAAGACCAGTGAGAATCACATAAAGAGTGGCATTTCATCATCTTATGCTGCTCATTTCATGCAGTGGGGATTTAAAATGGCCAAATTGTGCCACTCAATATTTGATATTCTGGAAACACTTTACAATAAGGTTTCATTAGTTAAAGCAGTAGTTCACTTTCGAAAAAAAAACTTTTACTCGCCCCCATGTCATCCAAGATGTCCATGTCTTTCTTTCTTCAGTCGAAAAGAAATGAAGGTTTTTGATGAAAACATTCCAGGATTTTCTCCATATAATGGACTTCAATGGGAACCAAACGGTTCAAGGTCCAAAAGACAGTTTCAGTGCAAACTGTTCAAAGGGCTTTAAACGACTCCAGACGATGAATAAGGGTCTTATCAAGCGAAACGATCGCTCATTTAATAAATAAATAACAAAGTTTAAGTTTCATAAGCTCAAATGCTCACCCAGACAGACAAATCTTTTTCTTGACGCTTTCCGCGTCAATTTGTTCGTTTCGTTCGTTGAATGAACCAAATGACTCGGAAAATGATTTGTTCATTTTGATGAACAGGAGAGTTACGACCGTTCATCACAGAACAGAGCAAGGCGAGCATTTGAGCTTATAAAACTTAAACTTTGTTATTTATTTATTAAATGAGCGATCGTTTCGCTTGATAAGACCCTTATTCATCGTCTGGAGTCGTTTAAAGCCCTTTGAACAGTTTGATTACCTCACAATTATAAGGGAATAAAAAAATAAGATTGATACATATAATAATTATTTAATTCCTTAACACACACACAAAAAAAAACTTTCATCCCCTAATGCTCAAGACATGGCCTTGTCATGCAGATTGACCAATTTTGTGATTAAATAAGTTTATATTTCTCTGTATATTTTTCGGCAGCACTTATGTGAATTATAGTCATTTACAGTCTTTGTAAAGCTTAACAAAAGTGAATTATCATTTACGAGCAAAACTCACTGTAGTTGTTGGAGTTGGATATATGCTAGTATCCTGATGATGTGAATAACAGGCAGTAATGCTACTGTACGCTACATTTGCAATTCAAAATAATGCTAATTTGTTCCCACAGAGATATTTGACTGTTTTTCATACGTTTCTGAATGATTGTAAATCTCATCTAATGTTGCATGTGTGTGACATCATTTATAGACGCATGTTTCCTCATGGGTAAACATTCACAAATATTGCTTTTCTATTAATAGTTTTTGATAAACAATGCATATTCACTTTATAGTTCTATACTTTTAAATGGAATAACTATTTACACAATTGTCGGTCAATATTTGTTATTTTTCTCTTTCAAAAAAAAAAAAATAATAGATCAAATCTGCAATAGATAATGTGCCGAGGGCCGACAACAAATCTAAATTTGGCTATTTCTAAAAATACAAACCCGAGCAGTTCTACTCAAGATGATCAGTGAGAGATGACATCATAAATCATAAACATTTGAGATAGTCTTGCCTTACAATGCTCTTTAGCTCTGACTGCACATACAATATAGCACGACGACGTCTCATTTGTAATTGCTTCAATACATATATTTCTGTGAAATATGCACTAAGAAATCATTACTTATCCAAGAACAAGCATGGCTACTGTGAGATAGTCATCACTGCAGGCTATTATTATGATACACAGTACATAATCCTCATTCATTGTTTTGTTTTCATATTTGCATTACAACCAATGAATATTAACCAATAAGCAACAAGTCATTCATAAGTGTGTACCTGTGATTTGATCATGGGTAAGGAGATGTCTTGGTAACTCTTCTAAATGCCACTAATAATAATATTAATCAATAATTTATAATAATACATACTGAAATCAGCAATACCTGTCTGATGTGACCATTTTAATCAGAAAATGTAAAACTATTCATGCAATTTGCAATCTTATCAAGAGTCCAATATCAGTTCTGTAATATCAGTTCTGTACTGTAGCGCCCTCGTGTGGTGAGCCGCCGGCACGGCCATATCAATGTCATAAGCAACGTGTCTTTTGTCATAGCTTTATTGCTCTTAGAATTATGTTTATAGCCATATAACCAGAGATTAGTTCTGGAAAACAAATGCATTTTTAATTGCAGTGTTATAAAAGACTTGTTGCCATGCACTGAAGAAAATATTTTCAAGGTTTGTTATCACAACACATTTTCTTTTGTCAAATCAACTTTATAATAATTTATTTAGTTGAGATAATTTATTATTTTGAGTTTCTGATGATTAAATGAATCTCCTTCATTATATTAACTCACTTTTTACAGGTCAATCAACTTACAATTTTAAGGCAACCCAGGTTACTTACTTAAAGTTAAACCATCAGTATTTTTTTAATACAAATAATATTAAATTAATTTGAATCTTACTGAATCCAAAATATAGCCTTGCACATTGCAATATTGATGTTTTTTGGCATTGATGAAAATTGACATTTGATTCCAATTAAATTGCATATGGTTTTGTATGAGTCTATAAACATTTATTGATTTAAACTAAATGCAGTCATGTGAGCACTGTAAGATTATGTTTTATCTCTCATCATAACTGTATAACCCTCGTGTCCTCAGGTGAAACTGGTGAACATCAGGAACGATGATATAACGGATGGAAACCCAAAACTGACATTGGGATTAATATGGACCATAATTCTGCACTTTCAGGTCAGTCAACTATTGATGTGTTGGTTATTTATTCAGTTAAAGATGTGTGTTGAATGTCTGCTATATTTATTCCTCACAAGGTGAAACGATGAGGATATGCCAAGAAGGAGTTATTGTTTTGTCTTAGTTTCATTCTGTTGCATGACAAGCATTCTTGTACAATGTTTCAGCTCTTGTCTTCAGCAAAACCGCTTTCATTTTGCAGTTCATTCTCTGACCACAAGAGGTCGGACATGTATTTGCTCGAGGGTGTGCAGATATTCAGTGAAATGAGACAAATGTACAGCATTTACTTCAGTCTGTGGCTGTGATCTGTAACCAACATAGCTTTTATTTGGCTGCTGTACTTCAGCAGATACAGACAGTGGATATATGTTGGCGTGAGACGCCAAACATGGTGTTATTGTATAAAATCCCTAACATACGAACATCAACATTTTCATTTTTAACCGTAACTCCTGGAGTTTTTAGACTACAACCACTCATAACACCCTAGCAACCGTTTAGAAGTGCCTACCAACCACTGCGGAACCACCAAGCAATGTCTTAAACCACTTACAACTTCTTACCAACTGCCTTACAATGTCCTAGAAACTACCCAGAACACCTGTGCAACTGTATAGAAACCAAAACACGCCAACAACCACCTAGCAACACCCTATCAACCACTTAAAACATCTCAGTAACTGCCTAGCGACCAACTAGTAATGCTTTGAACCACTTACAGCATCTTAGCAACTCCTACTTAGAGTGCAGTGTTATGTTGCATCATGCAGTATAGGTCATTTTAAGAGTAAATGCCTAATTTATTTGTGTCCATTTTAATCATTAACATTATAAGCAATATTAAAAGCTCTTTTTACAACATAACAGTAAAGTAAAATAGTAAAATAACAGTAAAGGGTATAAAAAACTGAATTCCCAAAAATTAAAACGGAAAAAACGGAATTTGGGAAAAAATAAAACGGATTTTATAGGGCCCTATGTATCTGCTGAAGCTCATCAGGCCAAACGTGAATCGGATCGACTTAGGACGAAAACACGTATTCGGCAGAGCGTTTGAATTACGGAGACACTTTCGCTATTTTTATTGTGATTAATTACAAGTTTTTTCAGATATGCTGAAATAATGGTAACCTGTAATGAAATGTATGTAAAGTCTTAGTGTGGTGTGTACCGTGAGTGATCGCTCTTGTGTTCGAGCGAAAATTGGTTGCAATCTGAAACATCACCAATAGAGGCTGCTAAAACATACATATAGCACCTTTAAGTAAAAAAACTGTTCAAAATTGTAAACTGTGTCATTCCTCGGCCAACACCAGTGCATCCTGGGACGAATAACCCCTGCTGATTTTGAACACACTGTCCCACTTTCACAACGGCAGATTATTAATACCCTTGGCTTGTTTTGAGATGATGTTATGAGGAAAGAATGTTAGCCTGAGTCTCCGTTAAAAACCCAAACCATCACAGCTCGTCCTAATCCAGAGTGCGAGAAAGACACCTCCACAGCACCTCGTTCTGGCAAACCACGCTGGCCCAGCCTCCCTGACGGCCCTCAGTCGGCTGAAGGCAGAAAAATGCATTTCTGAGGCATATCCAAAGAATGTGTTAAATAATGCTTGGGTTCATAAAACTTGCTGACAGGTAGCGTGGGGACGTGCAGAAGCACCTGCCGCTGTCACTCTCACGCGAGCCGTTGGGCATGAAGCCTGTTCCCTCATGATCTACAGTAGAGTTGTTTTTGATGGCTCTGCTCAGACATTAGCCTCTCAGGGCTGATTTTTTAACCATGTTCATTTTTTTGCCCTCTGGTCTCTTCTTTGGAAGAATCCAGTTTTGAAAAAGATCACAATTCACTGTAGATGAACATGTTGTTTGCAGCTCTTTAGGCAATAACTTTAGGGATAACGCTGTTATTCATTTATACAATATTAACCGCTGGCATCTGAATACGGTCTCTTTGAACATGCGATCAAAGGTATTTCGTTCTGAATCAAGCTGGCGTTTGCCGTTATGTTGTTTCAGAAGCTTTTGCTTGTCGTTTTTGCCTTATAATCATGCTTTGAAGTGCTTGAATAAAGAGTTTATGTTAAGCCAGTGCAGAATATTGAGTTTAGATTTGATGGGAAATTCCAGGTTTGCTTTATTTGTTTGTTCGTTTATGTCATGTCTGCACAGAAGAAAACCTGACTATTACATACAGTCCATCATGCTGAGGAGGAATTTGAGCTAGTCAGTTTGCTACCATTTAACATGGGCAGTTTTAAACAGCAGCCCCGGCCCCTGACCTTGGGGTATCACTCATTGTCAAAACTAAAAATCTGTGAAGAGTCTGAGAAGTAAGACGAGTCTGAAGCCATAAAGGGAAAGTGGCAGAGCTTGTGCCAAAACAAGATCAGCAGATATGATACATGCTCACCCCGCTGAAACATCCTGCGTAAGGCATGCTTTGCATGCTGGGACCAGCATATGTTGTCTTTTGGGTGCTGGTATGATACCATAATAATAAAGACCATAACAAGACCATAATAAAAACTTGTGTATGTGTTACGAGAACTAATATTTCTTAGTGTGTATTTATATTTAAAGATTTATATACAGATATAAGATTATTTACAAAAAAGCATGTCGAGCATTAGTAATGAGCACCTGCTGTTAACAAGATAACTCTGAAGATAAGAGGAACAACAAGAACAGAAAAAAGAGAAAAGATTGGCAGAAACACAACTACAACTGACTCACAGCCACACAGCCTTAGATCAAATCAACTCCAACTATTTGTTCATATGGTTGTATGTACAAAGGTTGTTGAGGTCTGTTTGAAGTCACAATTATGGTGATTAGTGTTCCATTTAGTTGTGCACTGCTACTTTGACATTGACTTTGGTTGAATTAATTCTCTAATTCACTAACCATCACTATACCAGCACTAACCCATCCTGGACTAGCACTATACCAGCACTAATCAGCCCTATACCAGCATTAACCAGTATTACTCATTCTGGACCAGCACTATTCAGCCCTAAACCAGCATTAACCATCACTATACCAATACTAACCAGCATTACCCATCCTGGACCAGCACTATACCAGCACTAATCATCCCTATACCAGCATTAACCAGTATTTCCCATCCTGAACCAGCACTATTCAGCCCTATACCAGCATTAACCACCACTATACCAGCAATAACCAGTATTACCCATCCTGGACCAGCACTGTACCAGCACTAATCATCCCTATACTAGCATTAACCAGTATTTCCCATCCTGAACCAGCACTAATCAGCCCTATACCAGCATTAACCAGCAGTACCCATCCTGGACCAGCACTAATCAGCCCTATACCAGCATTAACCATCACTATACCAGCACTAATCAGCATTACCCATCCTGGACCAGCACTATACCGGCAGTAATCAGCCCTATACCAGCATTAACCATCACTATACCAGCACTAATCAGCATTACCCATCCTGGACCAGCACTATACCAGCACTAATCAGCCCTATACCAGCATTAACCATCACTATACCAACACTAATCAGCATTACCCATCCTGGACCAGCACTATACCGGCAGTAATCAGCCCTATACCAGCATTAACCATCACTATACCAGCACTAATCAGCATTACCCATCCTGGACCAGCACTATACCAGCACTAATCAGCCCTATACCAGCATTAACCAGTATTTCCCATCCTGAACCAGCACTATTCAGCCCTATACCAGCATTAACCACCACTATACCAGCAATAACCAGTATTACCCATCCTGGACCAGCACTGTACCAGCACTAATCAGCCCTATAGTAGCATTAACCAGTATTTCCCATCCTGGACCAGCACTAATCAGCCCTATACCAGCATTAACCATCACTATACCAGCACTAATCAGCATTACCCATCCTGGACCAGCACTATACCGGCAGTAATCAGCCCTATACCAGCATTAACCATCAATATACCAACACTAATCAGCATTACCCATCCTGGACCAGCACTATACCAACATTAATCAGCCCTATACCAGCATTAACCAGTCTGGATCAGCACTAATCAGCCCTATACCAGCATTAACCATCACTATACCAGCACTAATCAGCATTACCCATCCTGGACCAGCACTATACCGGCAGTAATCAGCCCTATACCAGCATTAACCATCAATATACCAACACTAATCAGCATTACCCATCCTGGACCAGCACTATGCCAACATTAATCAGCACTATACCAGCATTAACCATCACTATACCAGCACTAATCAGCATTACCCATCCTGGACCAGCACTATGCCAACATTAATCAGCACTATACCAGCATTAACCATCACTATACCAACACTAATCAGCATTACCCATCCTGGACCAGCACTATACCGGCAGTAATCAGCCCTATACCAGCATTAACCATCACTATACCAACACTAATCAGCATTACCCATCCTGGACCAGCACTATACCGGCAGTAATCAGCCCTATACCAGCATTAACCATCACTATACCAGCACTAATCAGCATTACCCATCCTGGACCAGCACTATACCAGCACTAATCAGCCCTATACCAGCATTAACCAGTATTTCCCATCCTGAACCAGCACTATTCAGCCCTATACCAACATTAACCACCACTATACCAGCAATAACCAGTATTACCCATCCTGGACCAGCACTGTACCAGCACTAATCAGCCCTATAGTAGCATTAACCAGTATTTCCCATCCTGGACCAGCACTAATCAGCCCTATACCAGCATTAACCATCAATAGACCAACACTAATCAGCATTACCCATCCTGGACCAGCACTATGCCAACATTAATCAGCCCTATATCAGCATTAACCAGTCTGTACCAGCACTATACCTTTAATTAACTATAAATGAATGTTTGTTCAATAATTATTGTGTAATGTATAATAATTATAATAATCATTATAATTATTGTCTAATTATATTTTATAACTATAAAACTGAGATTATATATTATACACCCATCCAAGTTTTTACAGCCAATATAAGTTATGACTGCTGGTTATGATTGCTTGCTTTTAGAGTTGGACTTGATCCTTTTCAATGCGTTGCTCTTGTTTTGAGCTAGATTAAAGAGCAAATAGAGAGCTCTGTTGTGTGGGGCAGCGCAGTTTGCCGTGTTGTAGATCCAGTCACGTTGTCCTGTTATTTTAAAAGGCCACATGAGAGGCCATGACTCTCTCAGCCTGGTAAGTCCTATTTGAATGGCTCAACTTGCTGAGCAGAGGTTTCACACGCGGCCCAGAAGCCATGAGGGAACAGATGAGAGTCTCTCTCTCCCTCCCTCTCCAGCCTCCCACCACTGAGGACATTCATTCTCTGGAAACTAAACACCAGCAGGGATCTGGGGGTGGCTGTGTTTACACATCACATGAGGACGGTGACGTATCCTCAGCTGTGACGGAGAGCTGTGTTAGTGTGTGTCACCTCGATCTGTAGTGTTTGTTCTGGAGGATCAGGGCAAAGGGTGCAGTTTCAAAGGTCACTGAGTCTTCAGTGTGTTGGCAGCGTGAGAAGAAAGGGCCGGGCTGTGCGGCGAGCCTGGTGAACTTGCGATACACGAAACAAGTTTGTTTGGAGTGTCTCGGTCCTTTTCCGAGAGGGATTCACAACATCCGTACTTCTTTGGATATCGGACTACTGCTGATTTGTCCTAGGAAAACGATGGCGGGTACTTCCTGGGATAAGAAACGCCTGAACTTGCTGATCTTGTTTAAAGCTGGCTGGACGGAGTGAAGCATTCTTAATTTGCAGCCGTATTAGCATGAGCAACCGCCATGGGTAATATGTGCGGATGTGTTAGGGACTCTAAGGAGGAGTGTTATGTTGATCCCAGGAAAGCTCCGATCAGCCCCTCACCAAAGCAGCTCCGTGGACGCCGATACTTTCAAAGGAGGAAAAAGAGAAAATCAGCTGATTTTAATCCCACTGACTCTTTAAGAAGCCACGGAAGCTGTAAGACTGATGACCTGGATTATGCCACATCTGATCTGGTGGGTACATTGAACTCAGAGCAAGAGGAGTTTCCAAGGCCCAGGCAGCACAGTATCAGCCATGGGGTCTACGTTGGAGAAGTCCCAGTCCTCCGAGGTAGAAAGCCGGGTACTTATCAGATAAATAAGGACAAAAGCAGGCGCAATGTTGACCATACTCTACACGGGGTCACCAAGAGCTCCGGAAGCATCGCCGCAAAGGACAGGCTTGCGGACAAGAAACTTTTGCGGAGACAATTGGGACGGGCGGCTAGTTTTGGAGCGGTGGAGCATATGCTCCAGACACATGGACACATGGAAGGGTTCTCCAGAATTACATGGGACACTCAAGTGCACAGGAAGCGGAGGAGGGCCCACACTTGCTCGGGAGATCTAGTTTCCCAGGCTTCTTTGGATACTGTCCAGCAAGATCTTAAACTCGGCTCTACTAAACACCAGGAGGTAATCTCAGCATCTGTCAACATTTGAGATGCCATTTATGATGCAATGACATGATGCACATGACGTTTCTTAAAACGATCCAATTCACGGTTAATTTGTGATGTACAGTATTCTGCATTCACACCAGGTATTCGTTACTAGAATTATTAGATGACAACCTGGAACATTCGACTCTCAGGCTACGTCTGCATTAATCCGGATAGATATGGGTGGTGATGGCACAGTGGATAAGACACATGCCTTTGGTGTGAGAGACCGGGGTTCGAATCCACTGTGAGACACCAATGTGTCCCTGAGCAAGACACTTAACCCCTAATTGCTCCAGAGGTGTGCGACCTCTGACTTATAGAGCAATTGTAAGTCGCTTTGGATAAAAGCGTCAGCTAAATGAATAAATGTAAATGGACACGTGTAAAGACATCAGCCTATAGGTCGTGTGTAAAGATTGGGATGCATGTAAAGACTGGGACACGTGGGTCGCGTGTAAAGACTACTGGGGCGCGTGTAAAGTCTGGGACGCGTGTAAAGACTGGGTCGCGTGTAAAGACTGGGACGTGTGTAAAGACTGGGACGCGTGTAAAGACTGGGACTCGTGTAAAGACTGGGACGCGTGTAAAGACTGGGTCGCGTGTAAAGACTGGGACGCGTGTAAAGACTAGGACGCGTGTAAAGACTGGGACGTGTGGGGCGCGTGTAAAGACTGGGACGCGTGTAAAGACTAGGACGCGTGTAAAGACTGGAAGGCGTGTAAAGACTGGGTCGCGTGTAAAGACTGGGACGTGTGGGACGAGTGTAAAGACGGACACGTGGGATGAGTGTAAAGACTGGGACGCGTGTAAAGACTAGGACGCGTGTAAAGACTGGGATGCGTGTAAAGACTGGGTCGCGTGTAATGACTGGGACGTGTGGGACGAGTGTAAAGACGGACACGTGGGACGAGTGGAAAGACTGGGTCGAGTGTAAAGACTAGGACGCGTGTAAAGACTGGGATGCGTGTAAAGACTGAGACTGGGACGCGTGTAAAGACTGGGTCGCGTGTAAAGACTGGGACGTGTGTAAAGACTGGGACGTGTGGGATGAGTGTAAAGACGGACACGTGGGACGAGTGGAAAGACTGGGTCGAGTGTAAAGACTGGGGTGCGTGTAAAGACTGGGGTGTGTGTAAAGACTGAGACTGGGACGCGTGTAAAGACTGGGACGTGTGTAAAGACTGGGACGCGTGTAAAGACTGGGACGCGTGTAAAGACTGGGACGTGTGTAAAGACTGGGACGCATGGGACGTGTGTAAAGATTGGGAGGTGTGTAAAGACTGGGACGTGTGTAAAGACTGAGACCCGTATAAAGACTGGGATGCATTTAAAGACTGGGACGTGTGTAAAGACTGGGACGGTGATGGCGCAGTGGACAAGACACATGCCTTTGGTGTGAGAGACCCGGGTTCGAATCCACTGTGAGACACCAATGTGTCCCTGACCAAGACACTTAACCCCTAATTGCGACCTCTGACTTATAGAGCAATTGAAAGTCGCTTTGTAAAATATGAGTAAAAACTGAGTTTTCATTACAAAACGTTCTCTGTCCACATTAGCCTTTTTAAGCATTTTCCAAAAAGTGTTTCATCCTAGATACTAGAATCTAGGCACTAGTCGTTTTTTAATGAATGACACAGAGTTTCCATGATATTCTCATTCACTGGCGTGATTAGTCAGAGTTGGCATGTTTTGGTGTGTTTGGTTCTTGGTTTAATAGCTCAGTCTTTCCACACCCACAGTCTAAACACCATGTGCTCGGCTCTCTTCCTACAAGCTATAATTACACCGTGGCCGGCCGGCAGATTCCTTTGAGTTTACTTCAGTGTCAGCACGTAGACGTATTACACTCTTACCGATCTGGAAATGATTGTTAAGCTGTTGTGGTATAATGTGTTTCCTTAAACCAGTAGGTGTTGGCTTAACTTTTGCTCCAGGCATTTGGTTTTAGAGCTGATAATCCTTTGTAACGTGAAGTCGCGTGAGACGTTCTCTGTTCACCATCAGTGTTTTGCAATGCTATATTGAAAATGTATTTAGTAGGATTTATTGGATTTGTTAATAAGGTGTAATTCTGTGATTTGGTTTTGAAAAGAGTTTAAAGTCCCCCTGTGGTAAACAAATCAAGTATTTTGCAGTGAACCAAAGATAGTCTCAAAAACACGGTTTGAAATCGCTTGTGTTTCTGACATCACAAACTTGTAACCAATCAGATCAACGAGTGATCGTCAACCAGAGTGAGTGGAGGCGGGGCTCATTTGCATATTCATCGATCTCGCATACTAAATGAGACAAGGGTGTTGAGTTACATTCAAGATATTTTAAGACGTGAAGACATTTCTTTTACATTTACTTTCACATTTATTCATTTTGCAGACGTTTTTTTTTTATCAAAAACGACTTACAAATTAGGACTAAATTTCCTTTTCAAGGAAAATTTTCAAATATATCCCTTTCTTGTTCAAATATGTCATTTTGATGCAATTTTGGTGAGTTTTAAGGGATACAGTTATTGACTATGTGTTTCAAAATGACCATTTCTTTACAGATTGCTGAATATGACTGGATTTGAAAAGGTTTATAACACATATTCTTAACAATATTAACGGATATGTCATCGTTCCCGCCTGCAGATCTCGGACATCCACGTGACGGGAGAGTCCGAGGACATGACGGCCAAGGAGAGGCTTCTGCTGTGGTCCAAGCAGATGACCGAAGGCTACGTAGGTGTTCGCTGCGACAACTTCACTACCTCGTGGAGGGATGGACGACTATTCAACGCTATTATTCATAAGTACAGGTAATGAGTTATAACTCCAATGTTTTGGAATAATGTTTCACTCTGAAATAAAATGTGGATGTTAAATAGGTTATGAGAACTGTTTCTTACACTTGTACAGTATGTCTATCTCTCATCTCTATTCTTGGAATGATCTGTTGTGCCTCACAGTCATAATCTGTCCTTTAGAGTTTGATGGATTGTCATTTTACCTAACAGACCTACAGATGACCTAGATTCGGAATAATGACTTCTTTGTGCAAAGATATTTCTAGCCATCCCTATTCCTGTCAGTCGGGGAAGGTTTGGTAGTGATAATCCTTTTGAGTGAATCTCACGAATCCCGTCAAGAGCGTATCTGGGTCATATTACACCCCAAAATCAAAAAGATGAAAACCTGTTTCTATTAAAGAATATAAAGACCAAGACTTTGGCACCAAGATTTCATAGCGGTCCTAAAATAAGCTTAATGCAAAATATAATTGTTGCATAAATGCTCCTTCAAATGAATGACGTGCACATGTGAAGTTTTTGACACTGGGCCAATGTGCATAATTGAAAATGCCTGTCCCCATCAATCAAACAAAATTTCGATTAAAGCTAAATCTTGGAATGTAATACCAAACATATCTGTCTCTGAAAGACATGCATAGATTCTGAAATCATATTGTCATGATTTTGTCTTCATTCAGGCCTGATCTGGTGGATATGAGCAGAGTTTCAACACAAAGTAGCAGGTCCAACTTAGAGCAAGCGTTTGGTGTGGCCGAGCAGCTCGGTGTGGCCCGACTGCTGGACCCGGAGGGTGAGTTTCTACTGTCCTAATACATGTTGACCTGATGGTCAACATGTATTAGGACCCAACTGTCCGACTCAAGATGTCCAATGGTAATGTTTGGGCTGAGACACACAAAAATCACTTGGCAAAATGTAGGTTCTGTAAAAGTAAAATAATACTTTAATAAGTACCAGGAACTGAAAACACTAAAGCAGAAAGATCTGACACAGAACACAGGAAACGCTGCGGAAAACCTCTGGTTTTGTTTGGTTATTTTAGACCAAAAAAAAAATTTAAATTTAAAATTTAGAAAAAACAAAAAATAAAATTGTAACTTCATCAGAATGAATGAAACTGAAAATGAAATGCTATGTGATAAAAAAAAAATAATTGTTGACTTGATTCGAAAAAGACGAATGGTCGTGTCGAGACCAAGACCGAGACTAAGTCGTGACCGAGACCAAGACTGAGACAGACCAAGTCGAGACCAAGACCGGTCCGAGACCAAGTTGAGACTGAGACCGAGACCAAGTCAAGACAAAGTCTGAGACCAAGACCGAGACCAAGCCGAGACGTTGACCAAGTCGAGACAGAGACCAAGTCGAGACCAAGACTGAGACAGACCAAGTCAAGACTAAGACCAAGAACGAGATCAAGTTGAGACCTAGACTTAGACCAAGCCGAGACGTTGACCAAATCGAGACCAAATGGAGACCAAGACTAAGACTGAGACAGACCAAGTCGAGACTAAGAATGAGATCAAGTCGAGACCAAGACCGAGACCAAGCCGAGATCGAGACCAAATCAAGACCGAGACCAAGTCGATACCAAGACAGAGGCCAAGCCGAGACCAAGACCGAGACCAAGACCAAGTCGAGACCGAGACCAAGTCAAGACCAAGACCGAGACCAAATCGAGACCAAGCCTAAGACTGAGACAGACCAAGTCGAGACCAAGACCAAGAATGAGATCAAGTTGAGACCAAGTCGAGACCAAGACAGAGACCAAGCCGAGACCAAGACCAAGTCGAGACCGAGACCAAGTCGAGACTGAGATCAAGTCAAGACCAAGACCGAGACCAAGTCGATACCAAGACCAAGACCAAGTTGAGACCGAGACAGAGATCAAGTCGAGACCAAGACCGAGACCAAGACCGAGACCAAGTTGAGACCGAGACAGAGATCAAGTCGAGACTGAGACCAAGACCGAGACCAAGTTGAGACCGAGACCAAGACCGAGACCAAGTCAAGACCTTCGAAGTCTTCAAATAAATCCATTCTGCAACTTTTAAATACATAATTTTATTTTTAAAAAGAAATTATAAGCTGAAGTGCAGGATCCGAAAGTTGGTTGTTTTGTCGCTATGGTTACACACACACACACACACACACACCGTTGGCGGTGCGCTCAAAGTCATCTGTCAGTTGTGCAGTTACCCAAAATCTCCTGAATGAAGTTAAAACCCATCATGCCACTGACATGTGTTTTACTAAATATTAATACATCAAAAACTGTACATGATATGTGACCGTGTACATGAAAGTGTCTGCTAAATGCATGAATATAAATGTAAACAATTACATGGTTTGAAAGTAATGTCATTAAAAAAACAATTTCCCATCATCCTTATGTCAACGTTTTCTCACTAAAGACGGGTTACCCAGCATTTCAAAACAGTGAGGTCAAAAACTATCTCTATTCCTTTTGGTGAAGTGTGAAACTTCAGAGATGTAATTGTTGTCCTGAAGAGAGAATGAGCTTCTAGTTAACACAACTCCACCAAATGACTGCAGTGATCCGTCACAGGGTCAGCTCTGAATCTCCACAGTATCTCACCCTGCAGTTACACTGAGGTTCATGGTCATTTGTAAAACAACACTGGGATCTAAGAATAGTACTCAGTGCCCAATGACCTCAGCAGGATAAACATCCAATTCAACACTTCATAGAAACCGGAAACTGTTTTGTCTGTAGTGAATTGCTCTTAAAGGAACGGTTACACACATTTGTTGCTCAACTGTTCAGATGGTTTATAAAGTATTATTCTAACTAAGCAAATGTTTCCTGTTTCGAACAGATGTTGACGTGTCATCTCCGGATGAGAAGTCGGTCATTACGTACGTTTCAACATTATACGATGTCTTCCCGAAAGTGCCGGAAGGTGTGGAGGGCATCAGTGCAAATGTAAGTGCAATCACAGATTTATAACATAAATACCCGTGTGAAAAATCACACTCTTCAGCATACGGAAATAAAAGAGTGAGGTGCAATCTGAATGTAAAATATAATGTTTTCAGTCTCTTAGCTGCATTTTAATTAACCCTAAAACCGTATTCTGGACAAATGTGGGCAAAATAGTTTTGATTTATTTTTAAAAAATACTTCCCTTGATCTGAGCGGTACGAGACTTGGCTACTTTTCCTAAGTTTGCCTCCTGAACACACACAATTTTTGTTTGACTTAATTCTACAATGTTAAGTGGATGAGAAAAAACTCCTTAATCTTGTGTTTGGGTCAAAAAAGGGGACCCATAGAAATGAATGGGCAAAAATGTAAATTAAAATAAGCCAAAATAAGACAGCAGGTGACGGCAGTGTCACTTCATCTTTAGGTTTTAGCTCTGAGAACGATATTTTAATGTAGTTAAAAAAATGTAAAAAAAATAAAACATAAAAATAAGCATAATTTACATAGAAAATATGGTACTTTTTGAAGTAAATAAATTCAAAAATACCCCCAAAATAAACAAAAACAACATAAATGGATAGACAAAACTTTATCGAAGAAAGTGATATAACATTTATAATAAATAAAAATTAGGATCACACCTGAGTCCTCTGTGCCCACATTTGTCCACAATTACAGGATTAAGGGCTATAAAGTGAATACGGTTTGAGGGCAACAAGAGTGTTATAGTTTAAACTTATATTAAGTGCAATTAGCTGAGCTTCAGAGTGATTTTAAACTCACTTAAGTAGGACTTAAGAGCCACTGTGTATGTAATTTCATAAATACTGCTGAATGTATTGACAAATAAGTTGCAATTTAGTGCATTTAAAATATATTAACTTTAAATAACAAACTACAGTTTAATTATAATTATAATCAAGTATGTTACATGTTTGCCAACACATCTTTAAAGCATGACAAAAGATTATTAAACCAATGCTTTAAAATGCATTTTTTCCAGCTGGGTGGGCTGATGAATTTGTCTCGGTACATGCAAATAAACTTTGTCTACATTTTTTAATTACGTAAGCATTCCATGTTTCTTGGAGGCTTGTTATGCATGAAATTAAACTAAGTTGGACGCTTTTAAGGAATCTGTTGAATCTTTGGAGTCATTCCCAGAGCATCGGATAATGCCGTCTGAGGAAGAGAACTAGTGTGCCATTTAAGTCACATTAACCTTCAATCCAACATGCTTGCTATTCTCAAATAAATGAGCAAATGAGCACAATATGATGGAAATTTCACACACTAAGTGACACACACAATAACCTCATAGTGTTGTAAGTATGGCTGTGTTGTTCCTGAAACAGGATGTGGATATTAAATGGGTGGAGTACCAGAACATGGTGATGTACCTCAGCCAGTGGATCAAACACAACGTCACTGTGATGGCGGACAGAAATTTCCCCAGCAATCCTGTGGAACTTAAGGTGAGTGAGAGCCTCACGATGTTATCATGCTTTAAGAATTTAATATTTTCAAATGAAATCTCATTTCAACCACATAAGAAAAAAATCATGCTTTGCACATCATTTTTATGCAATACAAATCTAAATATTGATATTGAAAGTCTTGACTTTTCACATTGTGTTAGTTTTTTAAGGAGTAACAATACAGTATATGTAACGCATTACATTTAAAAGTAACTTTTCCCAACTCTGGTGACAATTATAACTTAGCAAGTCTTGTAATTATAATACAGTCATAATTTCCACTCTTTTTGTGTAATATTTATGACACAGCAGGTCATAATGTCGACTTTACCTGTCAATTATGACACGGCAAAATTTGACTCAGTATATCATAATTATGAGTCGGTGTGTCATGATTTATACTTTCTCATAATTAACATTTTTCAGTCAACTTTTTTTATAAGAATTTTGACCTGGTATGTCATAGTTAAAACTTAGTGTGTCATAATTTCCTCATTTTTATTTCTTAATTATGAAGTAGTGTGTCAACATTTTGAGTTTTAATGTCATACATCTCATTATGGCGTAATCTAACTATTCATCTCATAATTACTATTTACCAAAGCATGATTTTTTCCCCTTACACGGCACAAAATGAGCTTCAAAATAATGCCAAGATGAAAAAAATAAATCATAATCGTCCTTAGAACAGACCTGCTTTTCTTTATGCAAAATAGAGCCCGACCGATAAAGGATTTTGAAGGCCAATATCAATACAAATATTTTTGGGTTTTAAAATCCGATATTCTGATATATCGGCCGATATATGTTTTTTTTTTATTAAATATTGTTGGATTTCACAAATGTGTGAAAGAAAAGCTAACTTTTCTGCACAAGATACGTTTGATACTTTTTCTCTCTGTCTAAATGTTCACTCCTCGCAAGCATAACTTACATTTTACAACGCAGGGACTGTAACTAGAGATATGCTAGTTATAAATACAGTAATCATTAATTCATTTAGCCAGAAAAAGTTCATTGTGGTTTCCAAGCTCATTAATGTTAACGTTAGCGGTCTTCCACTGATGATAGTGGCGTTAGCTAGCTTTGTGGTTAGCTAGTCTATAATTTAGCAATAGATAACATCATACTGCAAATTGTAAAACATACATTTTCAATGTAACAGGCCAAGGAGAGATGATTGAAGCGTGTTTCGTCTGTTTTTATTTTATTTTTAAATACGGCTGTGCAAAAGTTAATCGCGATTAATCGCATCCAAAATAAAAGTCTATGTTTACATAATATATTTGTGTGTGCTGTATGTAATTATTTTGTATATATAAATACACACACTTGCATGTTTATATTTAAGAAAATGTGTTATTCATATATAAAATATTTATATTTATATAATATATTATGTATTTCTATATATATATTCAGAATTTAAGCGCAAATAATTCTTAAATATATACATGCATGCATAGGTATTTATATGTACAAAATAATTATATACAGCACACACCAATAAATTATGTAAACAGAGACTTTTATTTTGGATGCGATTAATCGCAATTAACTTTTGCACAGCCCTATTTTTAAAATATTAATTTATCGGCCATTATAACTGCCGATACCGATATTTCGGAAAATGCCTAATATCGGCCGATAATATCAGTCTGGCTCTAAAGCAAAATATAATGTCCTATTTCTTTTTATTATTATTATTATTATTTGGAAACGAGAAAAATACAGAGGGGCAGTTTTGCGGTAAATCATTCCTAGGCTGATATTACATTTTGATTTCTGAGATATATTTGAAGTAGTCATTAGTCAGATGTACAGTATCAGACATGTATTTTCAGAGATCGGCAGCTGCTGAGACTCATTAAACATTGCTCAGTGTAACGGAGCCTGAGGCAGACTGCCCTCACACACACACACACACACAGGTTAAACACTATTAAAGGAGCAGCTCCATCTTCCTCATGGAGTTCAGGTGTTCTCCAGTGTGTGTTCTCCTGAAATCACGTCGTCTCACTGTTTCTCCCTTCACAGGCACTTTATACTCAGTATCAACAGTTTAAAGAGAACGAAATCCCACCGAAAGAGAATGAAAAGGCCAAAATCAAGCATCTCTACAAAATGCTAGAGGTTTGTATTGGTCATGTTTACATGTACAGTTGTGGACGGGTGTAGCGGTGTCTTATCTCCGCTGTGTGTTCAGGTGTGGATGGAGTTCGGCCGTATCCAGCTCTCTCCGGGTCTCCACCCTAATGACGTGGAGAAGGAATGGGGCAAGCTGATCGTGGCCATGCTGGAGCGGGAGAAGAGCCTGAGGCCGGAGGTGGACAGGTATGATTTACACACGCTGTATCTCTCCATCGCTATTTCTTAATGAAAGAACATGGGCGTGGACGACATGAGGAATTCACTCCACATTTTTAATCATTTTTATCATATCAAAATAGCAATAATACAAATTTGGACCATTTTAGAACGTGTTTAGAAAGGTGTAGCACTGTTCATTCATCTATAAGGGTCTCTTTTGTAAATTATGACTGATTTTAATTTCTTAAAGGAGTAGTTCACTTTAAAAAAAAAAACTTTCGCTGATAATTTCCTCACCCCTATGTCATCCAAGATGTCCATGTCTTTCTTTCTTCAGTCGAAAAGAAACTAAGGATTTTCTCCATATAATGGACTTCAATGGGGACCAAACGGTTCAAGGTCCAAAAGACAGTTTCAGTGCAAACTGTTCAAAGGGCTTTAAACTAGGGCTGTCAAATGATTAATTGTGATTAATCACGTCCAAAATAAAAGTTTGTGTTTACATAAAATATGTGGGTTCACTGTGTATAATTATTTTATATATATAAATACACACACATGCATGTATATTTAAGGAAAAATATTATTTATATATAAAATATTTATATTTATATATAATATAAATTATATATAAATCTATATACAGAATATACATGAAAATATTTCTTAAATATATACAAGCATGTGTGTGTATTTATATATATAAAATAATTATATACAGCGCACCCACATATATTATGTAAACACAAACTTTTATTTTGGATGCGATTAATCGCGATTAATCGTTTTGACAGCCATAATATAAATATTTTATGTATAAATAATTTTTTTTTTCTTAAATATACATGCATGTGTGTTTTTATATATATATATAATAATTATACACAGTGCACACACATATATTATATAAACACAAACTTTTATTTTGGATGCGATTAATTGTTTTGACAGCCCTAATATTTACATAAAAAACATATTTCAAATTATTAATAATATTTCACAATATACATTTTCTTTGATTAAATAAACATAACATAGGTGAGCAGACGACGTTGTAAAAGTGAAACTAGATAATTATATTGCACACATGAAAACATGGAGTTGGAAATCACCTGGAAATCACTCATGCTTTAATATTTATTATCACAATACGAGATTATATAACAACAGCCATAAATGGTTAAATGATTGCACACACACACACACACGTCTCTCAGCGCCTCACCTGTGTCGTGTGTGTTTGACCCGGGGCTGATGTTAGTGTGGGCTGGCTCTGATGTGCGCGGATGAGCCTATAAGTAGCAGCGGCTGCAAGCGTGCGCTGTTCAGATGGGGCGTCTGCTTGTGACGGAGGGCTGCTGAACGCCGCATACACACACACACACACACACACACACAGTGGGTCTGTGATGATGCACAGCAGCCTGGTGTACGGCAGCAGCACCTCGTCCGTGAGCGACAGCACTTTAGCCAGCCTGGGCTCTGCCGAGAACCTGCTGTCGGGAGCACACGAGCCCCTGTCCAGCACCCCGCTCTACCTCAACAACAGCTGTGTGTATGGACCCCGGTGAGCCGGACACACACTCTTCACGGAGAGGACGTCCAGTGCTCAGTCTGCTGTCTGACCGTCTCTTCTTCTTTTCGTAGGCTCGAGATGCTCCAGCAGATTGCCAACAGAGTTCAGCGAGACTGCGTATCCGGAGAGGACAAACTAGCGCTCGCGAGGACGGCTCTGCAGTCGGTGAGTTCAGGCGCTTTCGCCAATATTGGAGAACTTTTACTTTGTCTTGTGTTAGTCGCTGGGGATTTGATAAATGCATTAATGATCAAATACCTGCAATTAGGCCAGTGCACTAGGAAATATTGAATTGTAATATGTCAAAAAAATATATATTTATAATTTTTTTTTAAAAAATATATATTTATATTTTTTTTTTAATTTTTATAAATGTTTTAATTTTTTTATATAATTTTTTTTTGAATTTTTTTTTGTAAAATATGTGGGTGCAGTGTATAATTATTTTATTTATATAAATACACACACGTTTGTGTTAGGGCTGTGCAAAAGTTAATTGCGATTAATTGCATCCAAAATAAAAGTCTGTGTTTACATAATATATTTGTCTGTGCTGTATATAATTATTTTGTATATATAAATACACACACATGCATGTATATATTTAAGAAAATGTGTTATTCATATATAAAATATTTATATTTATATAATATAGATTATATATATATATATAGAATTTAAGCACAAATAATTCTTAAATATATACCTGCATGCATAGGTATTTATATATACAAAATAATTATATACATCACAGACAAGTATATTATCTAAACACAGACTTTTATTTTGGATGCGATTAATCGCAATTAACTTTTGCACAGCCCTAGTTTGTATAAATTTTAGAAATATTTTAATGAATATACTGTAAATAGATTTATACATAATTGATATTATATATAAATAAAAATATTTTATATATAAATAATATTTTTTCATACACAGTGCAACCACATATATTATGTAATCACAAACTTTTATTTTGGATTAGATGATAGCCCTACTTTTTTATATGTTTAGATGTTATATTTTTCAATTGCACAGTCATATCTGTGCATAAAATAAAACTAATCGTTGGTGCACAACAGGGCTGGGTAAGATATTATTAAACAACCTTTTAAAAGTTTGGAGATATTATAATTTTTTAATGTACACTCACGGTGTCTCGTCTACTCACCAAGACTGTTTATTTGAAATACAGTACAAACAATAATATTGTGAAATATTGTTACAAATTAAAATAGCCATTTTCTATGTGAATATGCTGTAAAGTGTAATTTATTCCTGTATTTCCAGCATCATTACTCCAGTCTTCAGTCATGTGATCATTCAGAAATCACTCTGAAACATTTCTGATTATTATCAGTGTATTTTTGTGGAAACCGTAATGATTTTTTCCCCCTTCGGGATTCTTTGATAGAATAGAAAGTTGAATGAGCAACATTTATTTGCATTTATTACATTTATTAAATACAAAATCTTTTGTAGCATTATACTTCACTGTCACTTTTGATCAATTTAGTGCATCCTTGATGAATAAAACAAATGCTTGAATGGTATCATTGTTTCCACAAAACATTTCAACATTGATAATAATAATAATCAGAAATGTTCTTAAAAATATATACAAATGTACATTTTAAAAACAAATAATTATTGAAAATTTAGCAGTGGCAAAGCTATGTCGTTTATGACTTTCTGTCCTCCAGGACGCGAAGCGCTTGGAGTCGGGAATCCAGTTCCAGAAGGAGGCGGAGATCGCCGGCTGTCTCCTGGAGTGTGAGGCTCTGCTGAGGCAGCAGGTCGTGGACATCCAGCTTCTGCTCGACGGCAAATTCTACTTGGCTGACCAGCTCGTTCAGAGGTCAGAAAGTGCATCAATCCACTTCACTTCTGTCAGGACCACTAACGCCAAATACGGTTGACCATTAGCATACGGTTAGGATTGGCGGTGTGGTTCTGTTCTGGGCAGTCTAGCATGGAGAAGAGAGCAACAGAACCAAACATGAATGGATTGCAGATATCATTAACTCAAGATTTTAAAGTACAACTAAATTGGAGAATTGACATTTATATGAGAAAGAGACAGAACAATTATATATATATATATATATATATATATATATATATATATATATATATGTATATATTAGGGCTAGGTATTGACACAAATTTCACAATTCGATTCGATTTCGATTCACAAGCTTGCAATTCGATTCGATTTCGATTCGTTTCAATATTGATTATTTTGAATATCAGTAACAAAAAATGGCAAATTTTCTCAAGGAAATCAAATCTCTTACCTATGGGAGTCTAGTTGTAGCCTATAGGCTTCATTAGCCTAATATGAAGGTAATAATGAACTGTTTTGTAGCTGTACAAACACTTAAATTACACTTTTATTTATTTTTATAGTAAGAAGATTATATGAAATATAAACATTTAAATGGTGGCTGTCATAAAAGCTTGCCAGATTTATTCAAATATGCATTAAATATTGAAGAACATTAAGATTATAATGCATATGTAATATGGTGTATATATTTATCAAAATGCTCCTCTCTAGAGTTATTTTTTCTAGCTGACTAACGAGTTTATGTGGGTTTTCTGAGGTAAATATGACGATACATTGATTCCAAGCTGTTTAACTGACGTCTTTCCACGGTTGAAACGCTGATTGAGCGAATCAATGTGTCATGATCTGGATTTGGATAAGTTGTCCTCTATCTTTTAACACCCTTAAACGTTATTTATGTTTTTGAATTTCTAAAGAAAATGGACGTAATTTGAAAATTGAGACTTTGTTGCATATCAATAGTAACAAAGGACAAAGATTATTGTGATTTTTTTGGAAGCGCGAAACCGCGATACAATGATCCATTCACTCAAATGAAACAGGATGACTAATCGATTCTTGAGATTTAACAATCGATATCGGTTCGTAAAAATGAGAATCGATTAACATCGAGAAATCGATATTTATTACCCAGCCCTAATATATATATATATATTGTATAATAGCAATTATAGTGTTATTATCTTATTGTTTTAGCACATTTATGATGGCAAGCAGTAAAAGATTTACCTCAGAACAAGCTCAGAAACAATTACTGGAAAGTGACGAGGAGAAATCCGAAGCCAACAGCTTTTCCACAGATGATGAAATATTTTACTTTTGATTGAACAATTAAAAATGACTGTCAAGCAAAGGGTTTGAGCAATATATTTTTTGTTCAATAACTGTTCTCTGTTGTGTAAGGTGTGATTTTCAGTAATAAATGACAAAAAAAGAATTCAATTTTGGTAATTTTGTAGTTTATTGTACAATTATTGAACATGTTTCAGTTATACTTCCTTTATAAACACATTACATGCTAGCTTAGGGTCTTGTGAGTTCATAGACACCAAACACCACACCAATAGTGTTCCTCCATTACATATGGTTTATAAGCCCAAATGTAAAAAATAGAGAAAACGGACCAAAAAGGGCTTTGGACAATTCCACAATTTTGGCGCAGCTTTTTAGTTTGGTTATTTGGTATTTGGTTGTTGGACCCACTAATAGTCCCTGATTTGAGGATCTCAGAGACCTCCTCGAGTCATGTTTCCACTAAAGATCGGTGAGGTGAGAAGGTGCTAAGCTGTTCACAGATTTATAGACCATTAAAAGGACCCAGTGTAATGACATTAATGTGTGTGTGACGTGTTGATGGAGACTGTGCCGCTCTCTGTGGTCCCTCAGGGTCTCGAAGCTGCGTGACGACCTGTTGGCTTTGAGAACCGAGTGCTCCACGGTCTACAGCAAAGGACACACACTGACCTCAGAACAGACCAAGAGGATGATCTCCGGCATCACGCAGAGCTTGAACTCCAGCTTCAGCGCCGGGCTGTCTCCTGCGCTCAATCACGGAGGCCTGGTCAGTACGGGCCCTGCGATGACCCCATCCATCACCCCCGCCTCGGTCCAGACTTACCTCAGCACCGGCGGAGGAGGAGGAGGAGGAGGCATGGAGCCCGGGGTCCTTCAGCAGCTCAAACACATGCAGATCCGCAAGCCCATGCTCAAATCCTCGTTCCTGGATCCCAACCTGTCCGAGGATGAGGTCAATCTGAAGTTCGTGCAGGATCTCCTCAACTGGGTGGAGGAAATGCAGGTGTGTTCAGGACTCAGGAAGTAGTCATTCTCAAGGCCCGTTCACACCAGAACGATAACGATTTAATTCAAAAAAATCGCTAAAAGTATAGAAGCTTGTTTTCGCCACTGAATAAAAAAAAATAAAAAAACAATTCCGACTTTATTGCAAGACATGAAGTCAGAATTGTAAGAAATAAAGTCGCATTAGTGTTATAAAGTCAGAATTGGGTGATATAAAGTCACAATTCTGAGAAAAAAGACAGAAGTGCGACTTTATATCTCACAATTCTGACCTTTTTTCTCACAATTGTGTGTTTACATCTCGCAATTCTGACTTTATATCTCGTAATTCTGACTTTATATCTCGCAATTCTGACTTTATATCTCGCAATTCTGACTTTATATCTCGCAATTCTGACTTTATATCTCACAATTCTGACTTTATATTACACAATTGCAACTTTATATCTAGCAATTCTGACTTTATATCTTGCAATTCTGACTTTATATCTCACAATTCTGACTTTATATTTCTCAATTTTGACTTTATATCTCGCAATTCTTACTTTATATTACGCAATTGCAACTTTATATCTAGCAATTCTGACTTTATATCTCGTAATTCTGACTATATCTCGCAATTATGAGAAAAAAGTCAGAATTGTGAGATAAAAAGTCGCAATTACCTTTTTTATTTTTCATTTTGTGGCGGAAACAAGCTTCCCTAGAGTCCACAACACAACTGTAACGATAACGATACGGGGAAACAATACTGTGGAATCACTTTCTGAAGGATTTATTTCCAGCTGATGAATGATAAAAACATTGGCAGCCAATCAGAATCGATCCTGCTTTAACGATGTTGAGCATTTAATGCGGCTAAGGACAAAACTGACAGACAGAAGAATATAGTCATACGCTGGTGTGGATACTAATATACTTATCATTATAGTTATCGTTAACGTCCCCGTTGTCAATAATTTTATCCCTTAAAACTAATCTTTCATCACCAAAATTACATTTAAATTTTTATTCTTTAAAATAGCTTGAATGTAACTCGACACCTTTGCCTCATTTGGGATGCGCGGTTCTATGAATATGCAAATGAGCCCCGCCTCCACTCCCTCACTCAGAGATCCACTGGTTGACGATCACACGTTGATCTGATTGGTTACAAGGTTGTTTGTGACGTCAGAATTAGGGCTGTAGTTAACCAAAGAAATCCTTGTTCGACCAAAGTCTTGTCCTGCGCAACGATTAGTCGACTGAAAAAAACAAAAAAAACCCTTGTTGTGATTGAACATTTTTAAACAATTGTCATAGAGCATTTATAAAATAATAATAACACCCGCTGAACTTTACACTGCCATGATTGCTTTTATGGGGTTTCGGTCTCGCAGTAATTTGCCCTGTTTAGTAAATCTGGCCCATATTGTGTTACAAGGTATTGAGCAAAACCTTGTAATTATGTTTATATTGTACTGTGAGTCAAATGTGTGTTTTTAACGGATGTGTTTTGTCTCTGAAAGGTTCAGCTGGATCAAGCGGAATGGGGATCGGATCTACCGAGTGTCGAATCAAACTTAGGGAATCATAAAGATTTCCACAAAGCCATCGAAGAATTCCAGATGAGCGTCAAAGAAGCCAAAATGAGCGAGGTAAGGCAAATCATTCAATCTAAACTCAGTCGTTATAAACTCATCCTCACATTGTTACAAACCCAACTTACTTTCTGTGGAAAAATGTCATTTTTTGGGGTGGAATATGATGTTATGAGGGCATCATAACTGTGTCATGAACAGGGCAGGAGTTACTTTCAACAACTTAACAAAATAACATAATTTATGTTAATCGCTGAAGTTTATTAAAAATGTTTAATTAATCTGAATTATTTAAAAAAAAAACTTGGGTTTGAATGATTCAATTCCTCAATCAACTACACTTGTTTCATAGATGAATCATTTTGAACGAATCTCTTGAATGAACGATTCAGTGAGAGCGCCATCTGGTGGCGTATCAATATAATCCATCCAATCTTTATTTGATGTGCAAAGCTACTTTCAAAAGGCGACTGACTGGTACCATAGACATGTTTTAAAAAAAATATTTATATGAAACTGATTGATTGAAGCTTTTTTCCAATAAATAAATAATGATTAAGAAAGTTCAAAGTGATCATGTGTTTATTGCAATGTATAAATGTTAAGATGTATTGGTTTATGTTAACAAAGACATCACAAACAATGTCATATTTGCATTCAAAATGTCATAACTGAGCGAATGACACTTAATGACAGCTGTCATAAACATGCATGTCAGGTCCTGATTATGAAGGTGTCATATCAGTCTAATGAACTTCCTGTGACCCCCACAGAGTCAGATGACCCCGCCGTTGAAGTCGAGTTACTCGGAGAAGCTCAGCCTGTTGGAGAGCCAGTACCGAAGGCTGCTGGTGAGTGATTGTGGGTAAGATCTGCTCGTCCGTCAGAGCCGCGTCTGAGTCCCTGTGCTCTGGTGTTTGCAGAGATGCTCGAGCGAGAGACAGAAGCACCTGGAGAGCCTGCATGACTTCGTGTCCCGGGCCACTCAGGAGCTGATCTGGCTCAACGAGAAGGAGGAAGAGGAAGTGGCCTTCGACTGGAGCGAACGAAACAGCAACGTGTCCCGGAAGAGGGATTATCACGCAGTGAGTCCATCCAACCCACATCAGCTCAAGTCTCGAGTCTCGAGTTTATTTATAGAGCCCGTTTCATTACAAAGTACCAAAGTGCTGTTCAGTTAACCCTCAGGTGCTCTTCGGTCATTTCTGACCAAAAAAAATTCTGTTTTGAATTTCTAAAAATCACAGCTTCATCGGAATGTTATGAAACTTGGTGACTTTTATGGCATAATGAATGTGAATACACAAAAAAAATGAGGTCATGATCCGAGCATGCTAAGTGGTCTTAAAAAAAATAGTCACACTTGTGGTCTTTGGTCAAAAATGACCCCCATAGGAAATGAATGGGAAATTGACAAAAACACAAAAATTCTCAGATTCTTATTTATTTATTTTTTAAACATTTTTTTAAAAATAAAAATCGTTTTTGAGATCGTTTCAACTATATATTCACATCCACCAAAAAAAAATGTTTTCATAAACATCTGGGGAATTCACATGCTTCTCCATAGAGAGCTGTACATGCCATCTAGTGGTCACACCATGATTCTACACTTTTTCTCTATACTGTAACCAGATGGTGCTAATTTTCTTCAAAAAATATATTTTTTTTTCTGAAGGCCTAGACTCTATATTAAACTAAAATACTGCATTAATAATAAAAAAGTAAATATATATATATATATATATATGAAGAGTTCAGATGCAAAAGCCTCTAAATGCCATTTGAAATGTTCTTCTAAAATGATCATTTTTATCAAGCTTGTATATTTAAGTTCAGTAATTTCACTTAAATGGCAATGAAGATTACCTATTAATTGTCATTTAAGTGAAATTACTGAACTCAAATATACAGGTTTGATAAAAATGATCATTTTAGAAGAAATTTTCAAATGGCATTTAGAGGCTTTTGCATCTGAACTCTTCATATATATATATATATATATATATATATATATATATATATATATATATATTATAGTAAATATATATATATATATATTTTTTATGGCAAAATAGACCATAAATATTGCATAAATATTAATAAATTCAATCAAATTGTCTCAAAATACTAAATTACAAAGAATAAATATTATAGAACAAAAATAAATCGCATTGGTTTTACTGGGATGGAGGAAATTTAATTTTTAGGTGTCCGGTCACTTTTGACCGGGAGGATAACAAGTGTGACTCCGAAACGAAGAGCACCCGAGGGTTAAAGGAGTAGTTCACTTAAAAAAAACAAAAAAACTTTTGCTGATAATTTACTCACCCCCATGTCATCCAAGATGTCCATGTCTTTCTTTCTTCGGTCGAAAAGAAATGAAGGTTTTTGATGAAAACATTCCAGGATTTTCTCCATATAATAAATAAACAGTGTTTTGCTTTGATGCTTCATTATAGCGATGTGACAATCCGCCCATGATTATATGAATCCGTTATAATTTAACTCGTCCTCTTCTTGGATGTGGCGGCACTGTAAACATCAGATGTTGTGTTAATCGCAGGAGTTCTGCACTGCTTGTGCAGGTTCGTGTAAAAGAGGCTCGATACATGTGTCTTCATGTGTGTATGTGTGTGTTTCCTCAGGATCTGATGAGAGAACTGGATGATAAAGAAGAGGTGATCAGGGCAGTGCAGGAGAAGGCGGAGAGCCTCTTGCTGGAGAACCATCCGGCCAGACTGACCATCGAGGTAACGTGAAGCTAATATCTGAAGCTCATCAGCACTGACGAGGAGTTTAGCAGAATGCTCACGCTGCTCTCCTCCATAGGGGACGGGGATATGGTGAGAGGAGTTATGGTTAGGCCAACATCTTGGACATTTTTCTCTTGTTATGGGCCGTATGAGAATATATAGCAGCAGTCACACGGGCCAACTTTATGATATTTTCAGGAGGCTTTTATGTATTTTTGGAGCTTGGCAGTTTCTATCTCCAATTATTGTATGGAAAAGAGCATTCTGTGAAACTTCTGTTTAATAAAATAAAGTGAGAGTGATATAAAATAAAATAATAAAAAGGAGTTAAGATTAAAAAAGAGTAAATACGTACAGTAGATATTCACTTTAACTGTATGGTAACATTTTATTACCATTTTATTATAAAATAAAATAAAATGAATATCGAATAAATTCCACTGAGTAAATACATAAATGCCCTCTCTAACCTCTGGAAACATTTGATTAAAATTGTATTAGTATTGTGTTTTTTATATTTTACCATTACAAAATGAAATAAAATATATCCAAAATAAAACAAAATATATTTTTTATTAAATTTAATTAAAAATAAAAATATGTAAATACTGATTTTCTCACTAACTGAATAGAAAAAAAAATGAATTTAAAATTTTCTGTTTTTTTACTATTCCAAAATAAAATAAAAAATATATTTTTTATTAAATTAAATTAAAAATTAAATGTAAGTACAGTTTTTCCCACTAACTGAATGGAAACATTTTATTACTTTTTTATTTTATTTTTTACCATTCCAAAATAAAATAAATAAAAAATAAAAAAATATGAAAATACAGATTTTCTCACTAACTGAATGGAAAAAAAATATTTAAAATTTTCTGTTTTTTTACCATTCCAAAATAAAATAAAATATATATTTTTTTATAAAATCAAGTAAAAAATATGTAAATACATTTTCTCACTAACTGAATGGAAACATTTTATCACATTTTTTTTTCATTTTTTTACCATTCCAAAATAAAATAAGATATATTTTTTATTAAATTAAAAATTAAAAATATGTAAATACAGATTTTCTCACTAACTGAATGGAAACATTTTTATTACATTTGTGTTTCCATTCTACCAAAATAAAATAAAATATATTTTTTATTAAATTAAATTAAACATTAAAAATATGTAAATACATTTTTTTCTCACTAACTGAATCGAAACATTTTATTACTTTTTTACCATTCCAAAATAAAATAAATTAAAAATTAAAAATATGAAAATACAGATTTTCTCACTAAATGAATGGAAAAATTTTCTTTTTCTTTTTTTTTTTTACCATTCCAAAATAAAATAAGATATAAATAATTTTTATTAAATTAAATTAAAAAGTAAAAATATGTAAATACAGATTTTCTCACTAACTGAATGGAAACATTTTATTACATTTGTGTTTCCATTCCACCAAAATAAAATAAAACATTTTTTAAATTAAATTAAATTAAACATTAAAAACATGTAAATAAATTTTTTTTCTTACTAACTAAATCGAAACATTTTATTACAATGTTTTCTTTTTTTTACCATTCCAAAATAAAATAAATAAACAAATAAATAAATAAAATTCACTGTATTGAAACATTTTGTCAACATTTTATTTTTTATTTGACTACTCCATTCTGAAATTAACTGATGTAAAAGTAAATACGTGGATATTCCGTTAAGCATGTGTGTGTGTGTGTGTGTGTGTGTGTGTGTGTGTCAGGCGTACCGAGCGGCGATGCAGACTCAGTGGAGCTGGATCCTGCAACTCTGTCACTGTGTGGAGCAACATCTCAAAGACAACGCGGTCTACTTCGACGTGAGTGACGCCGCTAGCTTTAGCATTACACACTCACATGACACGTGACAGCTCGTGACGGTTCCTCTCCTTGTAGTTCTTCAGCGATGCCAAAGAGTCGCTGGATTACCTGAAGAGCCTCCAAGACGCCATCCACAGGAAGTACAGCTGCGACCGAAGCAGCAGTCTCCACCGGCTCGAGGACCTGATCCAGGAGTCCATGGTTAGTCCGCTCACACACTATTCCTCTAATTCTCATCCCTGTCCACCGATGTGTAGATGTGTGTGCGTGACGGATGTCTCCTCTTCACAGGAGGAGAAAGAGCAGCTCCTGAAGTACAGCGGCACTGTGGGCGGGTTAGTGGGGCGGGCCAAGGCCGTCGTTCAGCTCAAGGCGCGTGACCCCGAGAACCCCGTCAGATCCTCCATCCCCGTCAAAGCCATCTGTGACTACCGGCAGATAGAGGTGCGGCACACACACACACACACACCATTTCTGAAAATATGGCTCCATCTCTTCAAACTCTACACACAAACAGACCCGTCTCTCCTCAGATCACCATCGGCAAAGAGGACGAGTGTGTTCTGGTGAGTAACTCTCACCGGGCCAAGTGGAAAGTGATCAGTCCGTCTGGAAACGAGGCCATGGTGCCTTCGGTCTGCTTCAGTGTTCCTCCACCCAACAAGGAGGCCGTTGACATGTCCAGCAGGTGAGGGCATTCTGGGAGCTTTTCATTTCATTCTTTATTTACTTTGGGAGATGGAAGTAGTGACGGATCTCGTCTTCTTTGCATACGAGTATAAAAGAAATAAAGGGCGACGACTTGGTTTTGTGCATTGGTTGTTGATTGGTTGGCGCAGATGTGCCAAAAAGCGTATGCAGATGAGCGTGAGCTTGCAGGGGCGGAGTTTAAGCGCACTCAGTGATTGGAGGATCCTGCATACGCCACAAGAGAGAAGTCTGACGTTTATACTGGATCATGGCATTTTGATTAAATATTACCAGGTCATTTTATAATATTAACTAGGGCTGGGAAACGATTGCATAAAAGTTTGTGTTTACATAATATATGTGTGTGTAGTGTGCATGATTATTTTGTATATATAAATACACACACATGCATGGATATTTAAGAAAAATGTGTTATTAATATATCAAATATTTATATTTATGTACAATATTAATTTTGTATAAATATTTATAAAGTATATACATGCAAATATTTCTTAAATGTTTACATGCATGTGTGTGTGTATTTATATATACAAAATAATTAAACACACTACACACACATATATTATGTAAACACAAACTTTTATTTTGGATTAATCGCAATTAATCGTTTCCCAGCCCTAATATTAACCATAAGCACAGATTAATTGTTAACAATAAGACGTATAACATGCATTAGAGAACAAATAGGGTGAATTTTCATTTCATGCCAACTTTAGAGTGAAGCGTACCAATTTATGTTTAAATTAGGGCTGTCAAACGATTAATCGCGATTAATCGCATCCAAAATAAAAGTTTGTGTTTACATAATATATGTGGGTGCACTATGTATAATTATTATTATATATACATACATACATATATATAAAAATATATATAAATACACATACATGCATGTATATTAAAGAAAAAAATATAATTTATATATAAAATATTTATATTTATATATAATATATATAGGGATGGGCAACGATTAATCATGACTAATCGCTTGCAAAATAAAAGTTTGTGTTTACGTAATATATATGTGTGTGTAGTGTGAATAATTATTTTGTATATATATAAAAACACACATGCATGTATATATTTAAGAAAAATGTGTTAATATATCAAATATTTATGTATAATATTAAATTTGTATAAATATATTGTAAAAATATATAGCTAACCGCTCTAAAAGGCTATTATATTTGTCCTTCATCATTCCTATTATTAATATGTTATATACTGTGATCTCTCTCAGGATTGAGCAGCTGTACCAGAATGTTCTGGCTCTGTGGCATCACTCTCACGTTAACATGAAGAGCGTGGTGTCCTGGCACTATCTGATGACGGACATCCGTGCCATCCGCAAGAGCACCGTGGCCTCGGTACGAGCCTTCTGTCTGCGTGTGCCTGGAGACTACAGTTATGCTTTAAACCCAGTGAACTTATGGTCCTTCTCCTGCCTAGATCAAGACCCTTCTGCCTGGTGATCACGAGCAGGCGCTGGGCAGCCTGACGTCCCACTTCGAGGACTTCCTGAGGGACAGCGATGAGTCCGATGTCTTCACCGTGGCTGATTGTGCTCAGCTGGAGAAGGAGGTTCTGGCTTGTAAGGAGTATTATGAGGAACTCCTCAAATCTGCAGAGAGAGGCACGTTACTGTACACACACACACACACACACACAAACCAAACGTTATTTAGACACCACATAAAAGTGTTTCTTTACTAGTGTGTGATCAGGACTCTATAGTTCATTTATATAAGTGAGGAGAGCAAAATAAAGTGAACTGTGACATATTACACACAACAATTCTTCATACAGTGACACTTTGAGCTGACCATGTTTTCTTAAAGGAGTTGTTCACTTTTAAAACCACTTTTGCTGATAATTTACTCGCCCCCATGTCATCCAAGATGTCCATGTCTTTCTTTCTTCAGTCGAAAAGAAATTAAGGTTTTTGATTTTCTCCATATAATGGACTTCAATGGGAACCAAACGGTTCAAGGTCCAAATGAGAGATTCAGTGCAAACTGTTCAAAGGGCTTTAAACGACTCCAGACGATGAATAAGGGTCTTATCAAGCGAAACGATCGCTCATTTAATAAATAAATAACAAAGTTTAAGTTTTATAAGCTCAAATGCTCGTTCTGTGATGTGCGTTCGTGACTCTCCTGTTCGAACTCGTTCATCGAAATGAACGAATCTCATTTCGAAAAAGTCATTAGCGAAATTAACGAAAAGTCATTACATTAATTTCGTTCGTTGAATCAACCAAATGACATGAAAAAAGATTTGTTCATGAGCGATCGTTTCGCTTGATTCGTCGTCTGGAGTCGTTTAAAGCCCTTTGAACAGTTTGCACTGAAACGGTCTTTTGGACCTTGAACCGTTTGGTTCCCATTGAAGTCCATTATATGGAGAAAATCCTGGAATGTTTTCATCAAAAACCTTCATTTCTTTTCGACTGAAGAAAGAAAGACATGGACATCTTGGATGACATGGGGGCGAGGAAATTATCAGCAAAAGTTTTTTCAAAAGTGAACTACTCCTTTAAGTGTGTTTTCTGTAATCGCTAATGCTCTTTTTACACACACACTGAACAACATGAAGCATTGCTTGGTCACTGGTTGAGTTAAACTGGTATTATCTAATTATGTAGTTAAATTTAACTGCTGACAGATATTCAACATAATTCATGTGTGAGAGTCCAACAGAAGGACGGACAAAACCAGTCAAATATCCACTGAGTTCTGCTCATATTTATTACCATTTTCTAAACTATAACATATAAACTGAGATAATGTGAGAAACGTTGAAGGAGTCTGAATAAACTTTGGTTTGACTGCACAATAAAGGGACCAGAAGTCATGTATTTTCAGACAGTGTGCACTTGGTCTGTTAGTAATGAAATGCAGGGTCGCCTAGACTAGAGAATAGTTGAACTACACGTCTGAATTAGCACGTGTTTCCTAAGCCTATTAAGCAGAATGTTAATACTTTAAGGAATGATGTATTATCCATGCACAGATCTCCTCATCAATATTTTTTTTTTTTTTTTTATCTCCTCATCAATATTACAAATGAGAGTGTTTGTGGGTATGCCATGATGTGTCACTGACGTAATGCCCTCTGGTGGTCAACAGAGGAGCACGAGGAGTCCGTGTACAACCTCTTCATCACGGAGGTGCGTAACTTCCGCATGCGTGTGGAGGGTCACGAGGAACAGCTGATCAGGAAGATCCGGACGCCGCTGGACAGAGATGACCTGCAGGAGTGTCTTCTGCGCATCACCGAACAGGAGGTTTGATCTCCAGCTTCGTTTTTCGGATGCTGAAACAAAAACAATGTCTGTAATACGTCTGGCCTCTCCTTCTCACTCCAGAAAAAGAAGGTGGAGCTGGATAGGTTGAAGGAGGACCTGGAGACCCTGAGGGAGAAGTGTGAGGTTTTCCTCAGGCAAGCGTCCGCCTCTCCATCCGTCCCCACGCTCTCGTCCGAGCTCAGCATCCTCACGCAGAGCACCAACCAGGTGTACTCCATGTGCTGCATCTACCTGGAGAAGTGAGTACTCAGTCCTCGTATGATTCCTGATGGTTAGAAGATGTGCTTCGGCTGCTCACGCACGCATTGTTTTAATCTGACTCTTCCTCTGCTCTCTGTTTGCTCTCTTCGGAAAGGATCTTGACATGATTCCAAGATACAACTAGAAAAAAAAAAGTTTGATGAGACAAACTATAAGTTGGCTTGAGAAAGCCGGACCAGAGAGTTTGAAGAAGTTTAAAGTAGTTTGAAGTTTTAAAGGGATACTCCACTTTTTTTGGAATTAGGCTCATTTTACCACTCCCCCAGAGTTAAACAGTCGAGTTTTACTGTTTTCGAATCCATTCAGCTGATTATCTGATATTTAGAAGAATATCAGTAACCAGACAGTTTCTGGTCTCATTGACTTATATAGTATATTTTTTTCCTACTGTGGAAGTCAATGAGACCAGAAACTGTCTGGTTACTGATATTCTTGTAAATATCAGAACATCGGCGGAATGGATTCAAAAACGGTAAAACTCAAATGTTTAACTCTGGGGGAGTGGTAAAATGAGCCTATTTCCAAAAAAAAAAAAAAAAAAAAAAAGTGGAGTATCCCTTTAAAGATGGATTAGATAGAAGGAAAGAAAATGATTGGTTAGAAAGAAAGGAAAGATTAGGTAGAAAGATAGATAAATAACAGATAGGTAGAAAGATTTGTTTCAATGAAAGAAAGATTATTTAGAAAGAAAAAAGATAGATTAGTTAGAAAGAAAGATAGATAGATTAGTTAGAAAGAAAGAGACATTAGCAAGAAAGAAAGAAAGAATAGTTAGAAAGAAAGAAAGAAAGAAAGAAAGAAAGAAAGATAGATAGATAGATAGATAGATAGATAGATAGATAGATAGATAGATAGATAGATAGATAGATAGATAGATAGATAGATTAGTTTGAAAGGAAGAAAGATGGATTAGTTAGAAAGATAGAAAGAAAGAAAGATAGATTAGTTAGAAAGAAATAAAGAGAAAGAAAGAAAGGATTAGTTAGAAAGAAAGAAAGAACGATAGATATATTAGTTAGAAAGATAAATTGATAAGTTAGAAAGATAGATAGATTAGTTTGAAAGAAAGATAGATTAGTTCGAAATAAAGAGATACATTAGTTAGAAAGAAAGATGGATTAGTTAGAAAGAAAGAAAGAATAGTTAGAAAGAAAGAAAGAAAGAAAGAAAAATAGAAAGAAAGAAAGAAAGGAGGAAAGATAGATTAGTTAGAAAGAAATAAAGAGAAACAAAGAAAGAAAGAAAGGATTAGTTAGAAAGAAAGAAAGAATGATAGATATATTAGTTATAAAGATAAATTGATAAGTTAGATAGATAGATTAGTTTGAAAGAAAGATAGATAGATTAGTTAGAAATAAAGAGATACATTACTTAGAAAGAAAGAAAAAAGATACATTAGTTAGAAAGAAAGAAAGATAGATTAGTTAGAAAGAAAGATAATTAAGATCAATCAACGATCACATGCTAAGATTCTAGCGATCTCTATCAAAAAATACCCATTACCGTAAAACTTCAAATAATAGCCCAGGCTTTTATTTTCCCAAACTGGTGCAGGCTTGTATTTGAGACAGGCGTCTATATGAAACCGGCCTTTATAATTTAGTATTGAGATGTTGTTCATGGAGTCTATAATGTCTAAAAATCTCCAAATGCTCCTCGTGAAACCCGAAACTAAAAAACAGACCCGGCCTCTTTTTGAGACCGGCTTTTATTTACCCAAACCTGCAAGAGACAGGCGGCTATTTGGGACTCGGATATTATTTGAAGTTTTACGTTATGCCCATTTCCTTGAATCTTGATTCATTTTTGGGGGGGGGGGGGTTATGCTTGAATGTTCAAAAAACACCTTATTCTCCTCATATTCTCCATTGTTACGGCTCCTCTCTTCCCAGTCAGTCGGTAATGCTCCGTTTACTTCCTGTCTCTATGAAGCCCCTCCTCCCGAAACGCACACTGTGCTCTGATTGGTCGAGTGTGTTTGGGAAATCTCCCGCCGCTTACCATAACCACCAATTTAACACACTACTAACTAACTCAGTCAGGCCCCGCCCCTTTATCCTGCGCATGAATTATTATAATGAGGAATATTGTGGAAGAAAAATAGAGAATAACTCCCGCTGGAGGGACTTTGGAAACCTTTTTCATGCTCAAACATCAACATTACACACTAAGAAAGATGAATATTAACCCTTTAACAATTAGAAAGGACTGTTTTATCATTTCTATCTTGATCATCTTCTACACTCAGGCTGAAGACCGTGAGTTTGGTGGTGAAACACAGTCAGAGTGCTGAAGCTCTGGTCAAACTTTATGAAGCCAAGTTGTGTGAGGAGGATACGACCAATGCTAATATCAAATCTATCGATGGTGTCGTGAGCACTCTCAAGGTAATACACTCTCTCTGTAACTCGACGATGGTTTAATCATGGAACAGCTTTGATTTAACACTGTTGATCGTACTTTTTAGCAATGGAGGTCTGAGATCGATGAGAGACGCGAGGTATTCCATGACTTGGAGGACGAGCTGCAAAAGGCACGAGTGGTCAGCGAGCGGATGTTCAAAACGCACAACGAGAGAGACTTTGATTTGGATTGGCACAAGGAGAAGGCCGACCAGCTCAAAGAACGATGGCAGAACATCCACTCTCAGATTGAAAACAGGTCTTTAACTTTAGGGATTATTGTGTTTTCCATTTATTTATTACATATACATTTATGCATTTGGCAGACACTTTTATCCAAAGCAACGCATTGCATTTAGGGTATGCATTTCATCTGGAATCAAACCATTGCTTTGGGGTTGCTAGCATCATGATCTATCATATGAGTACATTTATTTTGATAATGCACAATTTATCTTGTTCATTATGGATGATGTGTTTGTGTTCAGGCTCCGAGACCTGGAAGGCATCAGCAAATCTCTGAAGTATTACAAAGACACATACAACAGCCTGGATGAATGGAGCAAAGAAATGGAGGTCAAGCAACTCAAGGCCCAAGAGAATCAACCTGAGGACAGCAAGGCGTTGGCCGAGTTCCTGAACCAGCAGAAAGTATGACGAAAAAAAAAATAACATGTCCATCTAGTTTACTAGCATCAAATCCTAATTTGCTTTATTTGTAGGTTTTGGTTGCAGAAATCGAGCAAAAACAGAGCAAAATTGAGGAGTGCCAGAAGTATTCGGAGCATTATGCGGTTGGAGTCAAAGTAAGGCAAAATTGTTAACAAAAAAATATATGGTAATGGCAATTTTTTGTCTTCGGGTACTAAGGTATACTGTCTCATGTGATTATTGGGTTGCACTTTATTGTGTACTCACCTAAGACTAACTACATGGTTAGGTTTAGGGGTAGGTTCAAGGTTAGTACCCAGTTATTATAATTACTATAGATGTATGTACATTTGGAACAGGACTGTAAAGTAAAGTGCTACTGATCATGTAGTACATCGGTATTACCATGTGACACCAATACTTTATTACAGTACCATTATAGTAATGTTATGTGTAAATGGGATACCCTTAACCCCTTAACTGTCACATTGCCATTATATTTTTAAAACAATAATATCTTAGAAAAGACCTTAAGTAATATTGACAAACTATATATCATTTGAAAGCTTACAATCTCTAGTTCCCATATTTGGTGACTGATTTTCAAAATAAATTACACATGAGCCGTAATTTATCAATTTGCAACAAGAATATTTTCATACTCATAAAGCGTGTTCAGACCTTTATTTTGAAATAGCAGTGAACATGAAAAATCATGAAAAAAAAGATAGAAACCTCAGTTTGTTTTCATGCCAAGAGTTCAAAAGATTGCATCCGTTTAATTATTTTAGGTCTGAAAATGTTTTAAGTATTAAGAAAAAATAATAAATTCACCATTTGTGATGTGGCAGGAAGCTATAACGCACATGTGTGTTCTTTGTATGTTTCTTAGAGGTTGAATTCATATTAAAATCTGCCAAACTTCCCATACTACTTCTGAACAGGATGTCTTCTTCATAAATTGTATGATAATTGTGTAATTGATGGTTCATGTCACTCAAAACACATATGGAAATGGAGGCGCCCTTATATGGGCAGTGATGGAGTCTGGTTGTGCCCTAGTGGAAGCGTTCGGTACTGCGCCCACATGAAATCTTACAGAAAGCTCATTTTTTGAGATAACAAACTAAAATTTTAAACACAACTTGTTCAGATTTTTCAGAGTAGCCCAGGTTTTGAAAATATATCTTTTATATAAAATATGAATAAATATTTTTTTTACATTGTACATTTCCATAAACTCAAACTTCCATAACTTTTTTCTTTTTCACTTTCTTAATTTATTTCACTTCGACAAAAATCTGCCAAATGTCTTCTTTAAAAGTCTATATCTTGAATTACAACCATTTAAGTTTGAAATGTGCATTTCCATGTCTATTCAAAAAAAAGGGGGGGGGGGTGACAGTTAACTTGTTAACAGGCCAAATAAAAACAATTGAGCAGATAGCAAAGAAAAGTGTTTTTTATTTATAGTATTTTTTTCCATACCTGTCTTTCTTTAAGGACTATGAACTGCAGTTGATGACGTATAGAGCCATGGTTGACTCTCAGCATAAGTCCCCAGTGAAGAGGAGGAAGATGCAGAGTTCCTCTGATGTCATCCAGCAGGAGGTACGAGAGAAATATAACCCATTTCCATAGGCTTACACTGGTATCCTTCTGATTTTGTACATTTGAGTATGTATGTCTTTGTTTCCCTCCTCAGTTTATGGACCTTCGTACACGTTACACAGCCCTGGTCACTCTCATGACACAGTATGTTAAGTTTGCAGGTGAAACACTGAAGAGGGCGGAAGAGGATGAGGTAAGACGATTATTGAATTTTTCTTTATCGAATAGAGTTAGCATTTGCATTATGGCTTGTTTTTTACTGTGTAGCAGCTTCATTGCATGTTTTTGGCAATGCTTTGCTCCCAGCCATGTTCCATTAGAGCAATCACACACACAAACATGCTGCACACATATTTGTTACAATCTTTCCTGCAATTCAAAATGTTCTGTGCTTGGAAATATATTTTGATACAAAACAGCACACGTTGCTGTATTTTGTATCATTGCGGTTGACCTTGTCTCTTGGGAAAGCATGTCCTGGAAAATGCAAACACTTGGTGTTGGTGTTGGTTTTTCAACCTTCATTGGTAAGTGGGCACGAACCGCCTATTCTCTTCCAAGTGGTTGACTGGAAGATGACTGTATCTTTCATTACAGAGGAGGAAATCGTTGGAAAACGCAGAGTACTTAAGCTGGACTGAGAGCATGGAGCTGCAGAAAGCTGCAAGTGAAGAGGAGGTCGCCCGGCTCCGGCGTCAGGTACTGGAGCTCGAGGCGTCACTGTCGAACAGGCAACAGCAGCTGGACATCTTGGGAGCGGACCTTGAGATGCATAAAAAGTCAATTGAGGACTTGACCTTACAGAGGTCAAAGGCGGAGTTTGAGGCCCAGAAATATCGTGTGGAACTGGAAGGTGTGATCAAAAGCAAAGGCTCCATCGAGCAAGAGCTGAATCGTGCTCGGCAACAGGTCCAGCAGTCGGAGGCCAAACAGGCCTCCCTGGAAGAGAGCCTCCGCAACCTAAAAAAGAGCATTGAGGAAAGCACATTAGCCCGTAAGAAGCTGGAAGATCATTTACGTCGCAAGGACAGTGACGTCCAGGGCCTGGAGGAGCACAGTCGTACGTTAGAGCGAGAACTGAGGGCGAAGGAAGATGCCGAGACAGAGCTCCTCAGCCAAGTGAGAATCATGGAAATGGATCTGTCGCACAAGTCAGAAGTCAGACTGAAGCAAGGTGAATCCTTGTTGGGTTTCTCCATAGAAGGTGCGCAACTGTCCTCTTTTACAACCGGTTCTTCGATGATCCATTCCGAATCTGAGGCAGATGTCCTGCAACGCAAAATGGAAGAGCTCATTATGGGCAAGAAACGAGCCGAGACTGAGATCAAGACCTTGAAGTCTGAGTTAAACTCATTGATTGTCCACAAAACTGTGGCTGAGGAGAAAGCCCAACGTTTCAAAGAGCTCTTAGACGAGGCAAACAACAGGCTGAAGAAGCTTCAAGTGGAAATGGATGCGGATAGGTCCAACATGAGACAGAAAGCAGAAGAATTAAGACAAGAATCTTCTGAACTGAAGAAGTCTGTCTATGTGTATCAAGAACAAATCAAGTCTCTCCAAAGGGACAAATCGGCTCTGGAGCAGAGAGTGCTCTTCCAGAAGACCGAGGTTGATGGCATAAAGGAGCAACTCAAGGTCAACCAAGGGAAACTGCTACAGCGGACCTCCTTGGAACAGGAGAGTGCCCATATGTTGAGGTGCATGGAAGATGAGTTGTCTTCCAAACAGACTGAAGTAGAGGAGATGACGTTCAAGGTCAATGAACTCAATAGAAAGAATCAGTTGTTGGAAAGTGATACCCGACATCTCAAGGTAAGTATCGAGTCAATTCAGCAAGACAAATCACATGCCGACCAAAAGATTAAAACCCTGAAAGGCGAGGCAGAGGTTTTGAAGGAGCAACTGCAGAGAGCCAAAGAGGAGATCAATATGAAGACAAGAACAGAGAAGGAAGCTCAACTCAAAATCAAAAACCTCGATTTAGAGCTTCAGAAAAGTTCCTTGCATGTGACGCAGCTTGCTAATAAAGTAGAAGAACTCAAGAAGATCAACATGGACACTGAGCGTGCCCTTAAAAACGTGAAAGCAGAACTCGATAGAGCGTCCATTGAGATTGACAGTAAGGAACAGCAAATTAATATCCTCAGATCCCAGACAGAAAGTGCGAAATCTCAGGTAAAAATATTTGAAGAGGAACTTCTGAATAAAACACAGCTATCTCATGAGCTTCAAATCAAACTTAAAGACTACAACGAAGAAGCCAAAAAGACCACCGAGCTACAGCAGAAGATCAAGTCTCTCACGTTGGCCATCACCAACTATGAAAAAGATATTTCAAATCTCAAAGCTGAGCTAAGTACCATAACCACCGAGAGGAATCTGGCGAATCAGAAGGTTCAGGAACATAAAGTCGAGATAAATAACCTGAACGTGGCATTGAAAAAATCCATTGGGGAATCTCAAAGGGAGTCTTCTGAAGGTAAGAAGAGCATCTCAAAGGTCCGAGAACTTGAAAATGAGCTTCTGAAATGCAAGCAGACGATTAGCAGGATCAGTGGAAGTTCGGAAAAAGCCACAGTAAGCCTGAAAATGGACATTTCATCTCTTCAGAGGGATAAGCAAACCGCCGACCAGAAGTTACAGGTTTTGAAATGTGAATTTGATAATCTGAGTACCACTCTTAAAAGAACTAAAGATGAGCTACAGCGGGCGACTGAAGAAAACAGGTTGAGCCAGTCCAAACTCAAAGAACTCGAGGCTGAACTCCAAAGGAAAAGTTCTGTTATTCGAGAAATGAGCTCGAGCGCAGATAAATCTGTGCTGAATTTAAAACAAGAGCTAGTCACTTTTCAAAAGGATAGGAATGCTGCAGAAGACAAAATTACAAGTTTGACTCTCCAAACATCAGAACTGAAGCAGAAGTTGAGACAGACCAATGAAGAGCTTAAGCAGAAGCAGAATCAAACGGCAGCTGCCGAGTTGAGGTCGCAAAAGCTTGGCGAACAACTGGACAACTGTAAAAAGATGCTTGACGATCTCAAAGTCAAGCTCGACTTACAAAAGAAAGGCTACGAGACTCAACTGAAGATAGTGCAGGCTGAAATGGAGCAAAAGCTTTCGCTGCAAGAATCGCGCTTAAAATTGGAGCATGAGAGGAAATCAACGGAGCACTCGCATTCTGTGGAAACGGCAGAGAGAGATAACAAGCACCTGTCTCAAGAAGTGGAGAAGCTGAAGGCATTGATTGCTAATGCAACAAACGCCAAACAGGAGGCTGAACAACATCTCTGCAATGTACGCACGCAGTTGGACGAATCTGACAGACAGAGGGGAATCCTTGACCTTGAACTTCTCAAAGCAAAATCAAAGATTTCCGAGTTGGAAACTGATCAAATCAGGGTGAAGTCTAGTATTTTTCAACTCGACAATATTCACAAAGACAGCTCGAACGAGATATCCAGGTTAAAGCAAATGTTGGCAGAGTCTGAGCAGAAGTTGAACATCTCGGAAAGGGAAGGCAAATCTCTAAAAGAACAGATTGTCTCGTACATCCAGGACGTGAAGTCTCTACAGGAGAAGAATCTGAAGCTTGAGGTAGCAGTCAATTCTGAGCAGAAGCATCTAAAAGAATTGGAGGCACATGGACAGGCCAATCATCACTGTGCCAAAGACGAAGAGCTGGCAAAGCTGAAGACCGAATTGCAGCTGACTCAGAACATTGTTGCGTCGTACGAAGAAGCGAAACAGAACCTGGAGGAGGAGCTAAAGAAAATGAAAATGAGCTCTGAGGTACGACTTAAGGTGCATTCGCAGTTTTGTAAAACTTTCATTAAAAGGTGAAGTGTCTGATTTCTTTCAACTATAAGTAAAGGTGCTTTCACACTTGGTTCCAGTCAGTTGCACCTCCTCTATTCAATTCACACTTGCATTTTGTGGGTCAGATCCCAAGTACGCCTCCATCATTAAAGTGGCAGGTGTTTACCCTTGTTGCCCAATGGTAACGCCAAGGCAGCAAAATAGAAAGGTTTACTCACCTCACACTGAGGCCCTGTTTACACTAGTGTGTTATCGTTTTAACATAGCATTTTGAAAATGAAAACGATCCTCGTCCATACTGGCGTTTCCACTGCTTTTCAGAAAAGATCTCGGCCAGAAAAGATACTTGACCATTCATTCATGTATGCCACAGGATACATTATTCACCCTTCGTATGTAACCTGACCACATTGTGCATGCACGTACAAGTGTTAGCAGTTACCGATTGTTGCCGATTACTCTAATAATAGCTTGCCTCTTGCGCATGTAGGCAGCTGCAGCATTATAAAGTTCAGAGTTTAACTTCACAATGGCTGCTAAAAAGGACAACAAAGTCAGCAAAGCTTGAAGTTCTGTCTCCATGTTATTGTTTACACAATCGCCGAGCCTGATCTGTTACAGAGCCATTGAAGCCCCTTTTCCACCGGTGCCTGCTCGCGAACCAGTTCTTTGTGTTTTGACAGCCAAAGAACCGGTTCGCGGCCAGGAGAACTGGTTCCAAAGCGGCACCAACTCTTTGCTGGACTAGAACCGTTCTTTTACCACGTCATGCTTACGTTGGGGGCTGGGGCGGGTTTAGATGTGTTCTAAACATCTTTTCTGACCATCGCAAAGCCAGGAGAAACATTCGCAGAAACACGATGGCGTCCGCCTTTGTAATTGTTATGCTTGAAGTTAACGCAAGCATTTCTATTTTTGTAAATTTTTTTATTGAAGACTTTACAAGCAAAGAAGAAAACAGTCACAATATAGAACAAATAAATGGAAAGAAAAAAAGACACAAGTCAGGGGTACATAACTTATCAGAAAAGATTACATATCAAACGAAAAGATTAAAAGACTTACATATTTCAATCGACGAGTTAGAGATAATCCCAAAGTAATGTTGTACTTGCAAGCGTTTCTAGCTAAGACGTATGGCGACGTACACAGTGACGTTACGACGTCGTTCCCTGGGCGCTCTAGTCAGTGGAAAAACAAACAGGTTCTGAAGCGGTTCGCAAGTTGAACCAACTCCGAACCAACTTTGAACCAGCACCAGTTCCGAACCAGTTCTTTTTTTGGTGGAAAAGGGGTATGAGAGAGACAGGTCTGGTCTGTCATTGTCGTGTTCCAGTAAAGCAATGGTCATATGATAGGAGTTTAAAGGAGAACTCTGGCGCAAATTGAACCAGTCTTGTCGAGACTGTTTTCCAAAGATGATTTGTGCTGCCTGTATACACAAAGTGGACTGTCTTTATAAAATATCTTCTTATAAACGGTCTGTACACTTACACAGTTCTCAATGTTTCGTTTTGCATGTAGGGACCCTCATTATGTTACTGTGTTAATGTGGGGCTATTTTAAGCCTTGTTAGTGGTAATAACTAGTGATTTCTTTTTACTTATTAAATGCCCCCATTACTAGCTTTATAGGCTAAACAGTTTTAGAAATAAAACTCTTTACATTCGATTATCATGAAAACAAATCTCAGAGAACAGTCGACTAGGCACCAATGCGTTATTAGACCAAAGGTTCATTTTATGCCAGTGTTCTCCTTTAATGAATCAGGGAAGGATATAGAATTATCCACTAGACCCAATCAGGGAGTGAATGTGGGCAGCCTCATATTCAAAAGTCTCCTTTTCGGTCTGTCTACACTGAAACGCAACCCCAGAGTTTTTAAACTAAAACAGGGTCTTCAGTGTTTCCAAACGTCTCCGTTTTCGAGGGTCGAACTAGTGTAAACAAGGCCTTATTCTTTGGTCTGTTTCTTGGCTTATATCTCTGCTTGCAGTGCATCAATCCTACTTGTCAAGAAAGTGAGCGAGCACACACTGACACAATTCGACCAATCATACATCATAAATAGCAGTTCTCTTCAATGATTTAGGACAATTGCATTCATATCAGCAGCAAACCTGGTACAGAGTACCCCAGGGACCGGTTGAATTAACCACTTAGACTAGTCTTAGAAGTTAGCCATACATTTTTTTTTGCTTAAGACTAGTCATAACTTTTAAAGTCAGTTACATAAAAACACACATTGGCCTAATTTGATACCAAAAAGTAAGACTAACTGTCCCTTGACCAACTGCTAGTGGAACATACTAGAGATTCTTAAGACACCATCTTAATAAAATGGATAAATTTATGCTACGAGCCACTGACCTCCTTTTTAGGTGAACTCGGTCATGGGTTCCAGCTGTGCATCCGAGTTCTAAAAACAGTGTTCCGATTATCCAAAAAAACTAAATTCTGATGTCAAGTGTGCACCAATAGTTTGAAAGCACCATAGTTCATTTGATAGTCGACCTCCCTGCTTTTCTCCATAATTTGATCATCATTTTTAAAATTATTGTTGTCATGATCACTATAAATTCTATTAATTTAAATTCTGTTCACCACCTATATACCCCAGACAGTAATATAGCAATAATTGCATGAGGCAAATAGTCCTCAGTTTTGTAAATAAAAGCAGGAAAAGATGGGGTAGAAAGGAAGCTATATATTGCAGTTCTATTAGTGCAGAAATCACACACTTCACCCCTTAACTCTTGTATAATTATTTATGAGTATATATATATATATATATATATATATATATCGTCGCTGTCCGATGAAAACCGCGTATGTCCATTTTTGGCAATTTTGAGATTTTTTTACGGATAGAATGTCCAGGTTCATTTCCGTGTACAGCATGCGTCACATTATCTAAATGACCAATGAAAAGTTGTGAAATCATGTCATCTGATTTCCACGTATTTCCATTTGCTGTCAAAGCTGTCAGTCACGCAGCGTATCTCCCATAGGCAGTATAGTACCTCCCCGCCCTGTGGAGGCAGATCGCCGGTCTCGTGAAGTTTCTCGCCGGTCTCGTCTCTGAGACCCCTACACCTGGTATTAAAATGCGATCTGTATCCAGATAAGTTATCCGGATAATAAAAAAGCCATGTTAATGCAAGGTATAAATACGTTGTGATCGTATTGTGATCGGATCTGCCTGACCATCTGGAGGTAACGTTAGTTAGTCTGTCTGGCTCGCATTCAAGTTCGGATCTTTACTTGGTGTAACGCAATCTGGTTGTTGAAACCACATTTACTCCTTCCAAAAATGCTAAAAAAAAAAAAAAATAAACGAGTGAGAGCGTGTTATTTTATAGGCTATGACACGTTATAGTCAGATATGACGGAGCGTCGAAAGTGAAAGTAAGTCACAGACGCAATCATCAATACAATCACACAATCATCTTCAAGTAAAGAAACGAAGTGATCTTACCAGGGCATCAGGCTGTTGCCACGCTCTCTTATTGATGTACAGTATGTCTTTGATTTTGAAATTAGCTGATGACAAAATGCATCTCATATAAAATGCAGCTTATATCCGACAAAATTACGGTAAGATTGTGTAAATAAAGTATCAGTCTAGCATTGCCATGTCAGTGTATTGATTCATTGTCTCTTCATAGTTTGCAAGAGACATTTAATAAACTGATGTATTTGATAAACTGATCGTAGCCCATTCATCTGTCAATGAAACGCGATTTGGTCATTCTAATTAATGATCGGAAGAACGCGTATCGACCACCGTTACTATAGAATATGCACGTATGTCCATTTAAACTCGATTTTGGGTCAAATATGGATTATATCATGACACTGGCAAGAATATGGTTACATTTAAAGATGTTGTGCCAAGCATGACAAAGCTGCGTTCAGCTGTTTTTGAAATAACATGTTTTTTTCACTTCCTGAAAAGTAACCGTTTTGGACATACGTGGTTTTCATCGGGCAGCGACGATATAATGTTATATATGTATATAAGTGTACAGTACGGTGTCATAGAGTCTGGACATCATCTTAGAGTCTGGATTTCAATTTAGGTTCAGTTTCATAGTTGTCAAGATCTGAGAATATAGGAAACTTAGTCCATGCTCTAATTGCATAAATGATCTCATGCTTGCAGATAGCTACACTGGAAAAGGAAAAAGTGCTGGAGGAGCTACTAAAGGTCAAGCAAGTGAAAATGCAAGTGAACTCTGGAAACGAGGGAACTCTGGAATATGCTTCCAAGAAAACAGAAAATTCAGTTCCACTCCACAATTCGAATGCATTTGAAATACACACACATCAAATGATGGTTGGTAACAGTGAGAGTGACATCACTGACCCTATACTCAGGAAAAGCTCTATTGATAAAGGCAGGTCTGGAAAAAGCCAGACTGTTACATTCAATATCAATGATTCCGAGTCCTCCATCGATCCTGCTTCCGTCTCGCCTATAGCAAGTAAATCGAAAGGGCTAAAAATGGAGTCTTCCTCCTATAAAATTCAAGGCCTCAGAGGACGGATAAGTATTAAAAAGTTAATAAAAACTAAAATGATTACTCAGGAGATTGCACTCAAGTTGCAAACAGGCCTCATCACTATGGAGGAGATAGAAGCATCACTTGCTCAGTTTGTTGGTAAACCGTCCTCAATTGCAGGTGTGTACATGGAGTCGAGCAAGAAAAAACTGTCCTTCCTCGATGCTGTTGCAGAAGGGTTAATATCTAGAACATATGCCACTGAGTTTTTGGAAGCTCAAGCGGCCACGGGATACATTATTGATCCTATGACAGGTGAAGGGTACTCTCCTTCAGATGCTTTTGAGAAAGGTATCATTACTGAGGATCTCAAAGACAAAATAAGTGATGCCTACAAAGCAGTCAGTGGCTATCCTCACGCTGGGAAGATTCTGTCAGTGTTTCAGGCTATGGAGGAGAGAATTCTAGATAGGCATAGAGGGAAAGCGATCATAGAAACTCAAATCGCTACTGGAGGTTTGATCCATCCATTGATTGGAAGTAGAGTACCCATGGATTGTGCACTAGAGCAGGGGCTAGTAAATCAAACCACCCTTCAAAGTCTCTATGATCCAGTTGGTAACCCAAAAGATTTCCACTACCCAGAAACAGGGCAGAAGGCATACTACAGCGAACTGCTCCGAATCTGTGTATATGATGTCAACGGTGGAGTATACCTTCTTCCTTTTGGTGACCAGCATCTCTTCACCCTCTCACCTTCCAGCAAACACAGAATATCGGTCATCAACACTTCTAACGGGGCGCAGATGTCAGCCTATGAAGCATATAAGGCCGATCACATTGACAAGAGAACTTACCTGTTTCTCTCAAGACAAGAGAGCGAATGGCAAGAGATAACAATCATGGACTCAAGTAGGAATCTTCTACACATCCTAACAGACCATAAGACTGGGCGGCAGCTTTCCATTGAAAATGCCCTTAGTCTGAAAATCCTCCAAACGGAAGAGCTCAGTAGCTACCGGGGTGGTCAGCTCAGCATTTCAGAGTTTGCTGATCTTCTGATTTCCAGAAGAGTTGTCTTTAAAGTTTCAAACGGTCCTGTTGCTGGACTCTGGGACGTTTCTTTGAAGAAACGACTCCCGGTTTTCAAAGGGCACCAGCTGAACCTTGTGGACCGACTCACCGCATTGAGGTTACTAGAAGCCCAGGCTTGCACCGGAGGCATCTGCGACCCAGCATCCGGCGAAAGGGTTCTGATTACAGAAGCGCTACATCGAGGACTCTTGGATGAAGGTTTCGCCAGACAGATCCAGCAATGTGAGCAAGCCTACTATGGTATCATTCACCCTCAAAGTGGAAAGACTTTGTCCGTGGCTCAGGCAATGCAAGAGAACCTTTTCCCAAAGGACGTTGCCGTGAGGTGTCTTGAGTTTCAACTGGCAACCGGTGGGCTCATAAACCCAGAGAGCCAAGAGAGAGTCTCATTGGAGGATGGCATACAGAATTGCTTGATCGACAAAGCAACTGCTGCACATCTTCAACATTACAATTCCCATTTGAAATGTATCACTTGCCCCAAAACCAAGCGAAAAATGTCTTTCAAGGACGCTCTAGAAAAGAGTGTCTTTGACAGCCACACTGGGTTTGTCCTTCTTGAAGTAACAAAGCCCCATAGCACTGGGAATACTTCTTTCCAATACTTTTGGACCTATCGGCACTTCTGATGTGCTATAATCAGGCCATTTTTTGCTGAATGTTTTGTAAATAGCAGAAAAAGTCATTGGCATAGCTAGTATATTAGCAACCCTTTGTGGTGGAGCATTATCTTATATAGAAGAATATATATTTTCATCCTGAAAAAGACATAGTGGTGAAAATGGGATTCTTTAGAATATGGCATTTTTTCCCCACTGTAAGATATTGTTTAAAAATGTCTCGAATCTTATGTGATCCATTTTTTCTCTCTTTTTGATGGCATTTTTAATTTATTGCCAAGCATGATTCCATGTAAAATGGCTGGGAGCTCAATAGACCTGCTCATTCCTTTCTGTACAGGATATTGTGTATTTCTTTGCGCTAATAATGAATGTGCTAAATTGTTTTCTAATCCACACTACAATTTCTTCCCAATGATTTTAGAGGTCTGTTGAGGACCAGAAGAAAGAACATGGCGATAAAGTTAACAAGTTATTGTCCAGTATGAAAATGAATCTCAACAAAGATGGAAAAGCTCAAAGTGATGGTAAACCCAGCACTGAGAGCACTAGTAAACCCCAGGTAAACAAGGCAAACTATCCCATTGTTTTTTCATCATTTTTAACAGGTCTACCTGTAGCTGTTTTAATGTCCGCATCTTGTCAACATTAAAGGGAACTGAATTTTTTGACATTTCCAAACTTTGCTAATATGTCAAAAACATCAAAACACAATTACATTGCTGTTTTTCTGAATAAAGATTATTATTTTGTATCTCTTCATTTGCTTGTTGTTCACATACTTGTTGCTTGCTTTTATTATCCACCCACATTTAACATCAAATATTTACCCATAATACATCTACCCTTTCATTTCAAATTGTGATTTAAATAATCACCATAATCACTATTCTGTTAATTACATCTGGAGCAGCCATGAGGTCCCATGGCCCATTTTACACATGGGGCAACAATAATAATCCAATGAAAATGTATCCAGAAGCATCTCCATCATCCACATTAACAACATAATGTGCATGTACAGTGTGATAAACTGTACAAATTGCACTGGGGCTTAAATCACAGCAATATAGAGTCCCCTCCACTGGTTATAGAGTCCCCTGCACTGGTTATAGAGTCCCCTGCACTGGTTATAGAGTCCCCTTCACTGGTTATAGAGTTCCCTGCACTGGTTATAGAGTCCCCTGCACTGGTTATAGAGTCCCCTACACTGGTTATAGAGTCCCCTACACTGGTTATAGAGTCCCCTTCACTGGTTATAGAGTTCCCTGCACTGGTTATAGAGTCCCCTACACTGGTTATAGAGTCCCCTACACTGGTTATAGAGTCCCCTTCACTGGTTATAGAGTCCTCTGCACTGGTTATAGAGTCCCCTTCACTGGTTATAGAGTCCTCTGCACTGGTTATAGAGTCCCCTTCACTGGTTATAGAGTCCTCTGCACTGGTTATAGAGTCCCCTGCACTGGTTATAGAGTTCCCTGCACTGGTTATAGAGTCCCCTTCACTGGTTATAGAGTCCCCTACACTGATTATAGAGTCCCCTACACTGGTTATAGAGTTCCCTGCACTGGTTATAGAGTCCCCTGCACTGGTTATAGAGTCCCCTACACTGGTTATAGAGTCCCCTTCACTGGTTATAGAGTTCCCTGCACTGGTTATAGAGTCCCCTACACTGATTATAGAGTCCCCTACACTGGTTATAGAGTCCCCTTCACTGGTTATAGAGTTCCCTGCACTGGTTATAGAGTCCCCTGCACTGGTTATAGAGTCCCCTACACTGGTTATAGAGTTCCCTGCACTGGTTATAGAGTCCCCTTCACTGGTTATAGAGTTCTCTGCACTGGTTATAGAGTCCCCTACACTGGTTATAGAGTCCCCTTCACTGGTTATAGAGTCCCCTACACTGGTTATAGAGTCCCCTACACTGGTTATAGTAGTAGAGTCCCCTAAACTGGTTATAGAGTCCCCTGCACTGGTTATAGAGTCCCCTGCACTGGTTATAGTGACCTGCACTGGTTATAGATTCCCCTGCACTGGTTATAGAGTCCTTTGCACTGGTTATAGAGTTACCTGCACTGGTTATAGTAGTAGAGTCCCCTAAACTGGTTATAGAGTCCCCTGCACTGGTTATAGATTCCCCTGCACTGGTTATAGAGTCCTCTGCACTGGTTATAGAGTTACCTGCACTGGTTATAGAGTCCCCTGCACTGGTTATAGTGACCTGCACTGGTTATAGAGTCCCCTGCACTGGTTATAGTGACCTGCACTGGTTATAGAGTCCCCTACACTGGTTATAGTGACCTGCACTGGTTGTAGAGTCCCCTGCACTGGTTATAGTGACCTGCACTGGTTATAGAGTCCCCTGTGCTGGTTATAGAGTTACCTGCACTGGTTATAGAAGTTATAGGTTATGAAGTGGCTTTCAAAGTGCAGCTGATCTAAAGCATTCTGTGCATTATTATATTACATTATAGATGTCAATGGAGGAGATGGTGACAAAGAAGGAACAAATTGGAGAAGCATTGAAAACGACCCAGCTGATCCTAACCAAACACAGTGACAAGTATGTTGACTTGGCTTCATTGCACCTTCCAATAGCATTGTTTATTTGCATGCACTTGTTTGTCATGCTTCATACGTTTCATGCGCTTTCACGATATGAATTGTTTGTAAAACGTTTTCTTTCACTAGAATGACAGAAGAAGAAAAGCAAGAGGCAAAAGAGCAGCTCAAATCACTTCATCAGGCCTACAGCGAGCTCTCGCAACAGTGTGCGGAGGCGACTTCTTCAGCTGATCAGGTGGGATATTCTGCCAGTCGGTGGTTATATATGGTGATTATTGTGTGTAAACTCTCTCTCCAGCTGCATGACTAATATTTGTTTTGACAGCTTATGGTAAGACAGTTTCCAAAAACTGACTTTTTAATGCCACTACTGCAAAGATGGCAAAAATACTTGTTTTGTGTGTGTGTGTGTTTTAAAACTTCATGGTAGACTGAGTATGCTGTAAACATACCTTGCATGTCAGCCAGTCTCACTCTTTCTTCACAGCAGGATACTCTTTATCCTGTCTACATGAGGTTCACCACACTGCACACGATAACACAATGCTCTGCGTGTTTTCTCTAACTGTGTTGTTCTACAAAATACAGAGAGTTCTGTTCACAGATGCATGTAAGCTTTTATTGCGTCCCATTTCTCTTTCTGATGACTTGCACTGTTGCATATGAGCTAGTACAGTGACCGATGGGTGAGTATGTTTGATTAACCAATATTGTTATCAAAATGATTATGTTTGAACATACTTTGAACGTTGTTTAATCTCTTTCCAGGTCATTCAAGGGATTCTGGATGTTGAAAGTGGAGTTGTCATGTCTGTGTGTGGCTCGGTGAACAATGGCCTCATCGACCAGAACACAGGACTTGGTCTTCTAGAGGCTCAACTTATAACCGATGGAATCATTTGGCCTGAACGGCACTTGTGCATGGACTTGGAGGATGCATTTGAGAACAATCTTGTGGATGACACAATGTTCAAGCAACTGCAAGACTTGAATAAAGCTAAAAAATGTGTTCAGGATCCCCAGTTTGCGTTAGAACCATTGCCAGTTGTTGCAGCCCTGGAAAATGGGGCTATATCTGTGCAAACAGCTATAAAGATCATTGAAATCCAGCTAGCGACTGGAGGGTTAAGATACACCGGTGATATCCTACATCTGGAAAGGGCTTTTCAACTTGGCCTGATACCTGACTCACTCTTTACCCAGATGTCAGAGAGAAAGGACACTTGGCAGGACTTGATTGACCCCAACACTGCAGAAAGAGTCACACTTAGGCAGCTTGTGAAGAGGAGCCTGATTCACGAGCCGACAAGACTTCGCCTGCTTCCGGTGAAATGTGGAAAAGATGGAACTGTATCTGGGGGAGAGATTAATGTAATGAAAGCTATGCACGAGGGCGTCATTGATCGAGAGATCATGCTTCGGTTGTTGAGCACCCAGTTGTTTGCAGGAGGCATCGTTGAACCCAACACCGGCCAAAAGCTGACCGTTGAGGAAGCCTTATCTGAGGGTCTGATTGATCTGGACACTGCAAGTGAGATATTAAGCCATCAGACCCAAAATGGTGGCATCGTTAATCCTTGCAATGGGGCGAGACTTACAGTCGACGAGGCCGTCCAGTGTGACTTAATAAGCTCGAGCAGTGCGTTGTTAGTTCTGGAGAGACAGAAAGCGTTCATGGGTCTCCTTTGGCCAAACGCTGGTGAAATCCTCTCGTTCTCCACCTCTCTTCAGCAAAATATAATCACAGAAAAACTTGCATGGGAACTGCTGCATAACCGGCAGAACATAACAGCCTTGTACGTACCTGAAACCTCTGAGGTGGTTGATGTTGACTCTGCAGTGGAGAATAACTTGATCGAGACGTTTACAAAAGAGTTGTTGAAGACAATAGAAATCCCAGATGTTTTTCCTGACACAGATGAACTGAATAACAGATTCTCATCATGGCTGGTAATGCGGGAGCTACAAATGGAAGGATCTTGTACATCCGGTGAAGAAACGAGTGACGAAAACAGCACAGATGCACCATCTCTCTCTGAGGCGAAACAGTTGTTTATTTCCTACCTCATGATGAATAGCTACATGGATCCAACGTCAGGCCAAAGGCTGTTGATCTTTGACCACCAGTTAAATAAAATGGCTAAATTACTCTCCGAAGCGTCAGAATCAGAACGTGCAGATGACATTAGCGGCCTTCGTGTGGATAATATTTCACATGAGTTTCGCAACACTGACAACGATTGTCTGGAAACTGATTATGATGTGTTGGGAGAATTGCACATTTGTGAACCTTTGGAAAACCCAACAGAAGAAGGACATGAAGTAGTGAATGTAAAAGTATTACACAATTACCTAGAACCTACTCTACCCGTTGACTCTGGTGGAAACAACTTAGCAACAGATCTGAATGGTTTCCTCGGCAGTAATGAACATGAGACTCTAATTGAAATGAACAAACTGCCTGAGGTTTCTGCATGTTCATGCACAGACATGTCAGAGTTTCCACAAACAGCCTTTTCTACAGCAGCAACTCCCACAAGTTTGTGCTCGATAGTAGCTAATTCTGAATGTGATGATGTCGTTAACAGCCGAGAAAAACATTTGAGTGCCAGTGAAACAACCAACTATACTGATATACCCTCTGAATTCCCACATACAGAGAATGTGTGGGGTGACAGAGATTACGCCATCCATCTTCTTAAGGCACAAGTAGAGGAAGATGGGATTTTAGATGTCACCTCTGGAAAACGGTATGACCTTCAAGGTGCTCTTGATAAAGGCCTTATTGATGAAGAGACTGTCTTGGAGATACTTGCATTGCAGCTTCAAGGGGATGGTTTGAAAAATAGCCAAAGTGCTTCATTGTCAGTTTTGAAGACTTCTGTCAACAAAGGCTGCATCTCAAGTAAGGTAGCACTACAGATCATGGAAAAGCGTGGTTTCTATGATGCAGCAGTTGGAAAAACCATTAGCGTTTGTGATACTTTAGAGAGGAGTCTGATTACTGATGATAGTAGCAGAAGTGTTCTCTGTTCAGAGGCAATCAGCAAGGCCAGCATTGATCCAGAGGCAAAGTGTGTGCTCAGTGTAAATGATGCCCCCCAGTTGGGAATGTTGGATGATGAAGAGGCTGAGAGAATGCAGGACGAAAGGCTAGACATTAAGGCGCTTGACTCGGCAAGAGGAGGTCAAATAAGCTCAAGATCAGATGAAACCATGCAGGAATCTACAGACATATCAGGTGTGAGCAGTAGTCAGGATCTTCAGTTACCCAGCATTTGTGACGGTCCATCTGAAGATAATGATGATGATGTAGCTGAGACTCTTGGAATAGGGGGGGATTGTGGTGTACATTACAAGACTATGGATCCTAACAATGAGATGGGCACCACAAATGAAAGAATAAGTTTCACTTTGGAAGGAAATGAATCAAAAAGGCCAAATGACACTTTTGTCGTTGGTGTTTCTTGTGAAACTGGAAGTCCTTCATCATGTGTCAGGGAGGGGGCAGATCTTGAGACTATAGCCAGTCAAGTTGTTAGCCCTGTACAGAGTGACTCTGGGATATCATGTTCATCACAAAGTGATGTTTGCTCTGATCAAAGAAAAACCGAGAGTGTACTTAATCCTGAACCGGAATTCAACAGGTCCAAGGTGGAGTCTGCAATAACAAACGCATATTTCGACAAAGGGCTCTCGGAGAGCTTGAGGACATTGCTGCCAATGGTAAAAGATGTTAAAACACTTGCAGAAGCACATTTATATAGAGCAAATGTCCCATCACCAATGGGGACTGCAACAGAGGCGAATTTAAGGACTGATGGTCACCGAATACAAGCTCAAAATTTGCTGAATGAGAAAGTAACATTTCAGACCAATAAATCAGATGAAGCGGAATACTCCAATAATACAAATTGGAATCCAGGTCATGAGCATTCTGATGAGGATCCAGAACCGTTTTGCACAGAGAACCGAGTAAATGTGTCGGTTAGTTATGAGGACATGCCAGAAATGCTCAGAAATGCACCAATAACAACACCTGAGCCTAGAGGGATCAATACAGAAAGCTGGATTGACTGTAATGTAGAGCAAAATGGTGACATTGACAGCTCTATAGGTTTCAAAGGATCCGAGAACACACTTCAAGTCAACTTGAAGGATTTAGCTGGACCAACAGTAAATCCCAAGCCATTACCTCTTGAAGGTACTATTAACTCTAGTCAAGATGATTCAAGCGGAGGTACGCATAACACTCAACACCCAGGCGAGCAACGCAAGTTTTCTTATGAAGTAGCCTCAAAGGACACTGCAATAGCCAGATCAGCTGATTCCGACTTTAGAAGTGACAATGGTAAACATGTAAAAGACTTCGTAGAAACTTCAGGTCATTGTTCAGAAGAGATGTACACAAAATCCAATGAATTGCAGACTGACCCCCAAAAGCCGAGTCCTACTGTCAGAGCCGTTCTTGATCAGAATAATGAGGACATCTTCAAACAGTCTCAGGGTAGAGATACAGTGCATGCTGAAGCTGAACTCCAAGATAACCATTTACCTCAAATGGCAAGGGTTACAGATGAAAGTGCTCCAGAATCAATGGGAAGCAGTGATTTCTTAAATGAGCTCATGGATGGAGCAAGTGTGAACGAAACTCCAAAACAAGGCCAAGCCATTAATAGCGTTAATGAAATTATTCAGCACCCCTCTGGATCCTTTCCAGCCAATCATCCCAGCTCACATGAGAGAATCAGGGATCCAGATATCCTCCTGGATTTGAAAGCACACGAAGGACTCGATCCGAGAGAAGTTGAGAGTAATGATGAATCAAAGCGTCAGACTGATATACTGGATATGATTCAGGGGATCTCCACAAGTAGAGGTCAAGAAATGCTCGAGGATGTGGGTCTTTTGGGAGACACTGTCCTTAGAGATGATAAAAACAAGATCCCAACCACAGATGATACTACCAACTCAACCAGCTCTAACTACCAGGTCTCTGTGGCCGATTGTCCAAACGTAAGGCAGGCAGAAGAAGTCAAACCCAGAGTGAGTGTTGCTACTAATGCTAATTTCCAAAGCATTATCATCCAAGTGCATGTTTGGATATCTTTTGATAAAGGTGTAGGTATAATGATGCACTTTTTGCAGAGATATTCCACCCAGAATTACTTGGAATGGGTCGGGAGACTTCAGGATCATTGCGATACTCTTGAAGATCTAAGAAGCGACTTGCAGGCCAGTGGTTCCTTAGCAGAAAACATTGAGGGCTTGCATTGTCAGTTTGAGGAAGTTCAGGTTTGTCCCTTATAATATAATAAAAAGGCTATCTCTCCACTATCTCATGACCCGCAGACCCCAGATACTCCTGCTTTTTACTAATACTTTCTTTCTCTACTGTAGCCTGTTGACTATTCCTTTTCTTCACAATTGCTTTCTCTTGTTCCTCAACTACTTCCACACACACTCTGTTTCTAGTCTCTGGAAAGACAGATTGCTGCTCTCCCTGACATACTAACAGCAGATTTGATCGTGGCAGAGCAACTTCTGAATTCTGCTGATGAACTCATTTCCGTGCAAATCCACCAAGATTTGGCTGCGGTCTATGTAGATATACAGAATGCTTACAGAGATGTTTGCTACTTGTCAGCTGAGCGAAGTAATGCTATTCTACTAGCCATTGACACAGTGAAGGTTAGTGAAGGCTTAAGAAAAAATATAGAATAGTGCAAATTAGATTATCTTACACTTTTTCACATATGGGTTACAGATCCAATTGGAAAGCTCATATCAGGATTTGGTGAGCTCTCTTGATAAGATATCAGCTTGTATACAAGATGATTCTGCGAGGGTGTCTAAGCTTGATATCGTGGATACTGATGACACAGAAAGAATTCAGATCAAGATTCAGCAAATTAAGGTAAGTTGTCTTGGAACGTATTTATAAAGTTGCCCAAAATACAAGGCTGACATCAAATGAAGTCATTACCTGAACAGTTTTACTTAGTGTTCTTTATTATTCCTGATTCAGGACACAGAGAAGGACTTGTCAGGAACCCGACAGCTCCTGGAAGATGCTGCTTTTGATATCCAAAACTTCATTTCTGAGCATGCTCAGTTCCTGAGTCCTGCTCACAGCAGACACCTTCTAAGGGCTCTCAGCACTACCCAGAGATCTTTCAAAGACCTCACGGACAGAGTGTTCACTCAGAGACAAACACTGGAGGTCCACTTGGAGATCCGTGAGGATGAGAGTCGGCAGCAGGTTTGAGAGAGATCACATTGACCGTTGACGTTTCACATGAAAATGCATGGAGATGCTTCTAAAAGTGGTTGCTTTGATGTGTGGTGTATTTTGACGTGGAGTGTTGGGAAACTCATTGCCTCTTTAACCCTCTGGGGTCCTTGAGATGTTCTGACATGCCCTGACATTTGTGCTTTTTTCAGTTGCTTATAAACATATTAATGGCACAGGTGAAATAACACTATATTTATCACAAACAGGGCTACCATAATATGTGAGCAACATGTATGTACATGTTTGTATTTTTGTATACATTGAGTAATGAATATATTGTTTGTTATTTTGTTGTACTTTAGTTTAGCCCCCCAATTTTTTTTTCAAAAAGAGTTTCATTATGATATTTTCAAGACAAATCATGAATACATTGTGTGTGTGTGTAATGCTCAATATGTTGCTCTGTGTTTTGCAGATTTTAATCAGAATGTATTTGTTTTATGTACAACACAGAAAGCCTTGATCACTGCCACCAACTTGCCTTCTTCTGACCCTGTTTGCATTGTTCAGGCTGCCTGACCCCGCTCAGCTCTTACTACCAAAGGACCTAAACTTCACTACATGTGGATATGCTTTCTAGCAGTAAAGGCAGCACTAACCAACTTTTCTTTCCCATTGCCAAATCCTCTTTGAATGGCTGGCATGTTTACAGCATACTCAGTCTCTGCTGATGGTTGAATGCCCTGTGATGCTGTGGTTTCTTCTCTAACCGATCGCTGATGTGGTAGGCCGCCGTGGAGAAGCAGAGGGAGTTTTCGGAAAAGCTGCAGGAGCTGTTTGATGATCTAACACAGACGGAGAACCGACTGATTGGCCACCAGCAGCAGGCGGTCAGTGCCAAGAGTGTGGGAGACCTCCAGCAATACCAGCAGGAGCATCAGGTACAACCTGCTCACACCACATATAATACAGTTATACAGGTGTTTTGAGAAAATTTCAAAAATAAAAATTTATAATTAGTATTAATGCAATAATTATGACCAAATTTTCCCCCATTGAATATAATAGAAAAAAAATATTTAAAAAAAATATTTTTTTTATTTTTTTTTAAAGCTGTATTTCATTTTAGAGTCAAGCCTAGGCCTCATAAAAGCAATTTTTGAAATTAGATGGATGCCATTTCGTGGACAAATTGAGCATTTTAAAAATGCAAAACACATGTATGATCTGAATTTGTTGGTGTGTTTGTGTATAAAGGTGTGTTAGTGTGTGTGTGTGTGTGTTTGTTTTGCACTCTTGATGTTTTATAGATTCACCCCTTCACTGTTGTGTGCTTTTTTTCAAGATCGTGGCTGATTTGTAGATTGTACGCACAAAAAAACTCACTATTTTCACATTTTTGCCAATTTCCCATTCATTTCCTATGCGGGTCATTTTGACCCGAAGGTCCTGAGTGTGACTATTTTTTTTAAGACCACTTAGACTTTTCAAATCCTGTCCCCAATTTTTTTGGGGTGTTCATATACCAAGTACCAATAAAGTCACCTAGTTTCGGACCATTCCGATGAAGCTACGATTATTAACATTTTTTTATTTAAACACTTCGGGTCATTATTGACAGACCCCAGAGGGTTAAAGATTATTTCTCTGTGCTGGTCTCTCAGGCTCTACAGAAAGACCTTCAGGCTAACGCCAGTGCCCTCAATGAAGTCATCAGCAGCACGAAGAAGTTCCTGGAGGAGAATCGCAGTAAACTCACTCCAGAGCAGATATCGGCTCTCGAGGACAAACTGGAAGAGCTGAAGAGCAAGGCCAACATGCTCAACCAGAAGGCGGAAGAGTCCAGGAAGGACCTGGAAAAGGTTTTGACAAGCGCTATCAAGCAGGAGACTGAGAAGGTTATGGGGAAAACACTTTCCCAAACACTATTCAAGCGGTAGTTTAACTATTTCACTAAATCTAAATGTACTATTTTCAGTAAATAGTTATTTTTTCTTTGATTTTGCAACAATACAGGTAGCAGCTGTTGAACAACTTGAGGAGAGTAAAACCAAAATTGAAGGTCTTCTCGGCTGGATCTCCAACATTGGGAAAGAGAAAGAAATGGGTGGAATACAAAAGGACCAGACGGGAAAACAGAACGGGAACATGCCGGAGTACACGTCCGTGAAGAGGATTATCGGCGAGGGAGATGATCCTAATGGAAATGCATTAGACGCTACAGATAACACGAGTCTGCATACCGGCAAAAAGCAAGACGGTAAAGCCTTGGACCTGGACCAGCAGTATGATCGAGTTCAAGTAAGCACTTCAGTATTTATTTACCCTAGTTCACTGGAAGAGTTTTCATACACACTTCAGCATACAAGTGTAGTTATTACTGATTTGTTTAAATACTAAACTAAATGTAGTTGTCATGAATGCCCTGTCTTGTTTATTTTCTGACCCATGCTTTGATAATCACCTTTTCTCATTTGCTCTTTGTTTGACTGTGTGTTTATATCCTCAGTTAGCTTCTGTTATTTATATTGTGTTAATGTTCCTACCTGGAAGTTATTGTCGTCTGTTTATTGGATTATCTCTGTTTGCTTCAACTGATCTTTAAAGGGATAGTTCACTTTGAAATTAATGTTTGGTGTGTTTTATCTGACCTCAAGGGCAGCCGAGATGTAGGTGTCTTTGTTTCCGCAGTATTTTCAATTTTGATATTTTTAGGTCAAACCGTTGTTGTCTGTCAGTCATATAATGGAGGTCTATGGTCACCACCTCAAAGAGCATGCACAGAGAAGTCCAGATTAAACATGATTTAATGACTCGTAAATGTAAGTACACATTGATGGCCTAAGACACCAAACGAGCGGTTTGTGTGAGAAAACCAACAGTATTTATATCGTTTTTACCTCTTGTAACCACAGCCACACAGCCCGCGCCCTCAGATCAGTTGGACGTGGCTGTGATTACACGAGGTAAAACGCTATAAATACTGTTGGTTTTCTCACACAAACGGCTCGTTTCGTGTCTTAGGCCATCAATGTGTACTTACATTTACGAGTCATTAAATCATGTTTAATCTGGACTTCTCTGTGCATGCTCTTTGAGGTGGTGACCATAGACCTCCATTATATGACTGACCTAAAATTATCAAAATTGAAAATACTGCGGAAACAAAGACACCTACATCTTGGATGCCCTCGAGGTAAGCAAAAATTAATTTCAAAGTGAACCTTTAAGCCTTATCCGCTTGAATCAACCAGCTAGCATGTGTGACCTTAATTGCAATATATTGAAAATGTATCATAGTTTAATTTTTTTAAAATGCAATTATCTGAACTCTACACTTACTAAGACTTATCAAGCCCTCCATTCTCCACAGGCTCACCACCAGGAGATCTTGTCCCAGCAGCAGGATTTGATCATCGCCACACAGTCAGCGCAGGCCTTACTGGACAAACAGGCTCAGGTCCTGTCCCCCGCCGAAAAAGACAAGCTACAGAGGGACATTAAAGAGCTGAAGGACCGCTACGAGTCCTCTCTCACGCAGGCCGAGCAGCAGATGAAGCACATGCAGACGGTTCAGGAGGAGCTGCAGAAGTTTAAGGGGGACTGTGAGGAGTTCGAGACGTGGCTCCAGCAGGCCCAGGGGCAGGTGGACGAGCTGGGGACGCCCGCGGGGAGTCTGGACACTCTGAGGAGTCATCTACAGAGACAGAAGAGTTTCTCTGAAGACGTCATCTCTCATAAAGGAGACCTGCGCTTCATTACCATCTCGGGCCAGAAGGTGCTGGACGCGGCCAAGGCCTGCGACCGCGGGGGATCTGGGGGGACGGACGGCCTGGCGGTGGTTGATATGTCCGGGACCTGTTCGGCAGTCACAGAAAAGCTGGATTCTGCTGCCGCTCGATACAAAGCCTTGCACACACAGGTAATGCTCTTCTCCATCTTATGGAGAGTCAGTGGCTGATTCTGAAATTAAAGGAGTAGTTCACTTTAAAAAAACTTTTGCTGATCATTTACTCTCCCCCATGTCATCCAAGATGTCCATGTCTTTCTTTCTTCAGTCGAAAAGAAATTAAAAATCAAATAGATTTTTCTCCATATAATGGACTTCAATGGGAACCAAACAGTTCAAAAGAGAGTTTCAGTGCAAACTGTTCAAAGGGCTTTAAACGACTCCAGACGATGAATAAGGGTCTTATCAAGCGAAACGATCGCTCATTTAATAAATAAATAACAAAGTTTAAGTTTTATAAGCTCAAATGCTCGCCTTGCTCTGTTCTGTGATGCGCGTTCGTGACTCTCCTGTTCGAACTCGTTCATCAAAATAAGCGAATCTTTTACCGAGTCAATTGCTTCATTCAACAAATGAAATTTGGTCCTTTAAAAAAGGCAATTTTTAATCTCAGGAACATTGCAAAAATATCACATTTTCCACACACATTTTGTTTAGCTGTATGGGAAATTAACTACTTTATAATTAGAAAAAAGTAAAAAGGGCTTTAACCGACTCCAGACGATGAATAAGGGTTTTACTGGTATATCAAATAAATGAACCTTTTTCCGATTGATTTCGTTCATTTTTCGTTCAAATGCTCGCCTTGCTCTGTTCTGTGATGCGCATTCGAACTCGTTTATCAAAATGAAAAAATCTTTTTTCGAATCATTTGGTTGATTCAATGAACAAAATTAACTAAATGACTTGGAAAAAGATTCGTTCATTTTGATGAACGAGTTCGCACAGGAGAGTCACGAACGCGCATCACAGAACAGAGCAAGGCGAGCATTTGAGCTTATAAAACTTAAACTTTGTTATTTATTTATTAAATGAGCGATCGTTTCGCTTGATAAGACCCTTATTCATCGTCTGGAGTCGTTTAAAGCCCTTTGAACAGTTTGCACTGAAACTGTCTTTTGGACCTTGAACCGTTTGGTTCCCATTGAAGTCCATTATATGGAGAAAATCCTGGAATGTTTTCATCAAAAACCTTCATTTCTTTTCGACTGAAGAAAGAAAGACATGGACATCTTGGATGACATGGGGGCGAGTAAATTATCAGCAAAAAGTTTTTTTTAAAAGTGAACTACTCCTTTAAAAAAGACCATTTTTTATCTCAGGAACATTGCAAAAATATCACATTTTCCACACACATTTTGTTTAGCTGTATGGGAAATTAACTACTTTATAATTACAACCAATAGATGGCAGCATTTGTCTCTCAATGGTTCTAATTCAGCAAACATATCCTGTCGTTACATCATTAAAGGAAAAGTTCACTTAAAAATGTAAAAAATAAAATGAATCACCCTCAAATTGTTTCTATTTTCTGCTGAACACAAAGGAAGATATTTATAAAAATGTTGGTGACCTAACAGTTGATGGACCCAATCGGAAAACAAATACTGTTGAGATCAATGGGGTCGACGACTTCTAAATATCTTCCTTTGTGTTCAGCAGAAGAAAGAAATTCATACTTTCGAGGGAGAGTAAATGATGTCAGAGTTATCATTTTTAAGTGACCTATTCCTTTAGATCCTCCAATGTTTTTAATATAAATAATTAAAAATGAAAATATTTGAGATGATAAAGTGTAAACTTGTACGTTTCAGTGTAATCAGCTTGGAAACAACCTCAAAGACGTGGTGGACAAGTTCAAGAAGTATGAAGATGCCAGTGGTGTTCTGGTGAAGTGGCTGAGCGTCTCTGAGGACGAGTCCCGAAGGCAGCAGTCCGAGCCCATCGCCGGAGACCCACAAACCCTGCAGAGACAGCTGGAGGAGACCAAGGCATGAACACACTCCTGACATCACTCAGTTCTCACTTATACTGGGACCCCAGTGTCTATGCTTTTAGACTAACTGAACAAAATCATAATTCTCGAGTAGAACATTATAAAAATGCTTGTTCGTTTCACTTTTTCTGTGTATTTCTAGCTCTGAACACTTAGCACAGATTTAATTTACTTGTGACGCACTAAAGCTAGTTGTTCTTGCAAAGGTAAATAGAGAAGCAGAGAGAGCTAATCACACTTAAATAGATTACATCTCCCATGATGCACTCAGACCACATCCAGCGAGATCAGATACACAGAGAGAAGATGTGTTCATGTGTCGTTACTTTCTCTAGGAATGTGCAGGACGACTGTCTTCTGACCTTCTCAACCTTTTATAATAAACACTATACTGAGTTGAATAAATAACACACACACACACACACTGATGCTGTGCTTTAAGATAAGCAGGCTGTTGACTGCTCTCTTATTAGTGGATTGTAATAAGCATTGGTCTGTTCCAGAGTCTTCAAGGGCAAACGGCGTCCCATCAGGCTGTGCTGGATACGCTGAGGAGGTCATGTGACGCCCTGATCTCTGCGGAGGGAGAACTGCTGTCCAATCCTGAGGAGATTCAGGAGGCCGTCGGTGAGTCTCGCAAAAACACACCACAAGCAGGAAAGTCTAAAACCAAAGTTAAGATCGTGAAGACAATAACGCTAAATCTCCAATCTCTTACTGTAAAATGCCATTACTGTAATATCACCAGGTTTTTCAATAGGTTACCATTTATTTTCAGTGCACTATAAAACGCCTTTAAAAGACGTTTTAGATTTTACGATGTGTTTTTAAAATATGCTTCATATGTTTTGGTGTCAATCAAAGTATGTTTTTTTTATTATTAATTTCTTTATTAAGTATTTTTTTAAATCAGCACGCAGTAAACAAGCAGTATTATATACTACCATGAGTTTTAGCACTATAAATAACGGAAGCCCTGAACCACAATGTAAAAAAAAAAAAAATCTAGCATTTTAGCATTTAAATTCGAAACATTTCAAGATTATAGTCGAAAAATTTCGAGAATAAAGTAAAAAAATTTGGAGATTAAAGTTGAAACATTCAAGATTAAAGTTGAAACATTCAAGATTAAAGTCGAAATATTCCAAGATTAATGTAGAAAAATTTCAAGATCAAAGTCGAAAAATTTCAAGATTAAAGTTGAAAAATTTAGAGATTAAAGTCGAAACATTTCGAGATTAAAGTAAAAAAAAATTCAAGATTAAAGTCGAAAAATTTCGAGATTAAAGTCGAAATATTTCAAGATTAATGTCGAAAAATTTCAAGATTAAAGTCGAAAAATCTTAAGATTGAAGTCGAAATAATTTGAGATTGAAGTCGAAACATTCAAGATTAAAGTGGAAATATTTTAAGATTAAAGTCGAAAAATTTCAAGATTAAAGTTGAAAAATTTCAAGATTAAGGTTGAAAAATTTCAAGATTAAAGTCGAAAAATTTCAAGATTAAGGTTGAAAAATTTCAAGATTAAAGTGGAAATATTTTAAGATTAAAGTCGAAAAATTTCAAGATTAAAGTCGAAAAATTTCAAGATTAAAGTTGAAAAATTTCAAGATTAAGGTTGAAAAATTTCAAGATTAAAGTTGAAAAATTTCAAGATTAAAGTTGAAAAATTTAGAGATTAAAGTCGAAACATTCAAGATTAAAGTGGAAATATTTTAAGATTAAAGTCGAAATATTTCAAGTTTAAAGTAAAAAATTTTCAAGATTAAAGTAAAAAAATTTAGAGATTAAAGTCAAAACGTTTCGAGAAACATTCCTCTTTATACAACCTGAAATTAATTTACTCAGTTATTTTCCTATTTCCGTCCTATATTCAGGTGAAACTCGAAAAATGAGAATATGGTGCAAAAGTTCAGTAATTCAACTTACTAAAATGTATTATATAAACTCATTACATGCAAAGTGAGATATTTCAAGCCTTTATTTGTTATAATTGTGATGATTATGGCTTACAGATATGAAAACCTTTTCACAATATGTTAGTTTTCATAAACTGTGATCTATAATCTTCACAATTATAACAAATAAATGCTTGAACTATCTCACTTTGCATGTAATGAGTCTGTATAATATATTAGTTTTATCTTTTAAGTTGAATTACTGAATTACTTTAGCAGGATATTCTCATTATTGGAGTTTGACCTGTATTTTTTCCAGTTCCTTCTCTTTGTATTGTTTGTTTTCAGAGTAGACCGCTTGAACAACCTGTGAATAAAGCATGTGTGAATCTGCGTGTGTTTGTAGACGACGTGGCGGAGAGATACGATAACCTGTGTAAGTGTGTGAGCGACCGTCACGAGAAGCTGCAGGTGACCCTGACCCGCTCTCTGAGTGTCCAGGACGGGCTGGACGAGATGATGTCCTGGATGGAGAAGGTGGAGGAGAGCGTGAAGGAGATGCCGCACGTGCCACTCGACTCACACTCCATCACTAGTGCTCTCAGCAAACAGGCAGTACGTGACCTTTCACCTTTCAGGCATATTCAAACGTATCTGACTGACCGTTCAGACCAGGGTTATTAGTAAATGGTAAGGATTTACAGAAACTTTGAGGTGACTAGTAAACTCTGTGTTCTGCTCATGATGAGGCCGTTTTGATTATTATTGTACGTTGTTTGTACTTATTTTCAGCGAAATATAAAAATGCTCCAGACTTCAAGAGGAAATCCCTGAATACACATTCAGTATCTTTTTCTGCTTTACATGTGTATCTAAATGTAAAATAATAACAGCTTGATAAAACTTATGATCTTACCCTAATATTCATATTTAATTGGGCTTAACTGATGAATTTGGATGAAATTTTCAGATGCCACTGTTTTGGCTCATGTTTGAGAGAAAAGAGCATCACAATAAAACTGTCACTGATTAAAAGCTATTGAAAACAGAGCGATATTATATTATATTAGCAGCGACTCTAATATATTTAAGCATATTAAATATATATATATATATATATTAGGGCTGGGCAATGATTAATCGCGATTAATCGCATCCAAAATAAAAGTTTGTGTTTACATGTGTTTAAAATGTGTTATTAATATATAAAATACTAATATTTAAATTTCATATAAATTATGTATAAATATATATACAGTATGGTCATACAAATATTTATTAAATATATACATGCATGTGTGTGTGTACTTATATATGCAAAATAATTATACATACCACACACACACATATATTATGTAAACACAAACTTTTATTTTGGATGCGATTAATCGTTGCCCAGCCCTAATATATATATATATATATATATAACATATGTCATGACTCTAGATGACCTTACAGCTCTATATGGAGCAAACAAACTGTTCTGGGTCCTAAAATCGGTGTTTCTTCAGTTTTATTTTCTTCTGTGTTTTATTTTCTTCAGTTTTATTTTCTTCTGTGTTTTATTTTCTTCAGTTTTATTTTCTTATTTTCTATATATTTAGAGATTATAGAATAATTTTTGGTCTTAGCATTTTTAAGGTATGTATTTCTACTGAAGTGTATGTAATTATACAGAAGTTTGTAAGTTGGACAGCAGGGGGGAAAACAATCAAAACTTTGAAGAATATTTATTTGAAAATGTTGATTTTAATTCAGAATAAATAAATAATTTCCCATTCGTTCCTATGAGGGTTAAACTGTCTCGCGAGGGAAGGATTTGTTACTATTTTGATTACAATCACATAAACTCCTCAGTTTTTTTTATGTGTATTTCAAGTTCAAGTGCAACAAAAGTCTTTTTAGACCGCTCCGACAAACACTCAATTTAAAGACAATGATTTTGGGGTTAAAATGACCAGAAGAGAGTTTATCTCAACTTAGTAAACACAATAATGGAAAGACAACTTTAAAACTTCGTTAAAAAATAACGACTCACCCGTCGGTGTACATGGGGGAAAACGTCCAATGTTGTAAAATGGCGACCGGAGTGATTCGCCCATACATGTTGGACCCAGAGTCCGTGTGTTGCACCATTCCTGTCAGATCCAATATAGACGGCACAGCACCGTTCTTTACTCTTAATCGCTCTGCAAATCCAGTCTTGAGTACAAAACAATCCTCAGTGAAATGAACAGACAGACGGACGATGTTTTACCTGAAAAATAAAGTTTATCCATGCAGTCCTATTGGAGTCTAGAGGAAGCTTATGCAGCGACTGTCTTCTTCAACAATATTCTGTATCGCTCAGTATCTCGATCCGGTTTGTCATCACTAGGGTTGGGTATCGAGAATCGAGTATTGATTGGAACCGGGACTAACTTTTCGTTTTTCCCGGAATCGTTCAAAAGTTAAAATTTCGATTCCTAGTTTCGATATTCACAGTCCGCCGACCAGAAGAAGAAACCGCTGAACAACACCAATGAAGAAGCGTCTACGGGAAGTGTTGGCATAACCGCGCGAGTCGAACATGAGTAGCTTACGTCGGCGGTCCAAAGTGTGGCTTCACTTTTCTAAAAATAACAAAATATCAGCAAAATGCAAAATTTGTGACAAAAGGAGTATTTCCTTCAGAAAGGAGTATTTCCTTCAGAAAGACCGTTGGTTAGCAAGGTTAGCTAAACTTTTTTGACCCTGCCTCTTAAAAGAATCGGAATCGAGAATCGTTGGGAACCGGAATCGAAACAAGGAATCGGAATCAGAATCGTTCAAATTCAAACGATACACAACCCTAGTCATCACGAGGTAGGCATCTATGTTATTTAGCTATGCGTGTAATGCGCGAATCGGTGGGCGGGGCTAAACCGGGCGTGTTATAGTAGGCGTTGATCTTCTTTTATCCTCTTTGTCGTTATAGTTCCCCACTTTGAAAAATGAGTCGTTTGCTGAGGCTGGTGTCAATAAAAGCTTTTATTGGACTCACAAGGACGTTTTCAGTTCTGAAACTTGCAGGATATTCTTATAATATGATGACCTCTTAGAAGTTCTCACTTCATCACCCCTTTAATACTCCCGTTTACTTCTTCTCAAGGGATGCATGTTGATGGTGTGTGTGTGTTTCAGGCTGTGGAGCAGGACATGTCCATCCGGCAGAGCAGCATCTCCGCCATGAAGCTGAAGGTGCAGGCGTTCGTGGAGAGCGCGGATCCCGCCGCCGCTAGCCTGCTCCGCGGCCGGATGGAGAGCCTGTCCCAGCGCTTCACGGACGCCTCCGAGCGCCACAAGCGGAAGCTGTCTCAGATGGAGGAGCTCAGAGAGCGGGTGGAGCGGGTGGAGCAGACCTCCGAGAAGCTGCAGCAGTTCCTGATGAAGAGCTCACAGGCTCTGGCGGAGAGCGACGGACCCGGGAAGAGCGTCGCTGAACTCTCACAGCTCCTACAGGTCAGCTGAAACACACACAGTTACTTATATTACTTCTATTAGCCTATAGTGGATCATTTTGCACTCGTTTATGATATAAATCATGGTTTAGGGCTGTGAAGTAATGATATTGGTTTGGAAGAGCAGCAGCTCTCTGTGCAAGTTGTAATAAGTCTTCATGTGTAGGACACAGATGCTGAGTTGTGTGAGCGTGCGGAGGATGTGGAAACCCTGCGGAAACTGTGTGAGGAACTGGGCCGATCCGGTCCTGAAGGAAGCGCAGATCTTCTCCAGAGCAAGATGCAGAACATCTGCGACAGCTTCAATGCTTTCAAAGACACACTCATGGAGAAGTAAGTGATTATAGGAGGAGTTCAGCTCAAAATGAACATTTCAGGATAATTTACTCATCCAAGATGTTGATAAAGTCTCAGTTTTGAAGAGCAGTGTATGTCACTGCGCTGTCATAGTCCCACAGGTGGGACGCTTGCCATTATATTATTAAAACAATAATATCTTAGAAAAGACCTTAAGTAAAATTGACAAACTATATATCATTTGAAAGCTTACAATCTCTAGTTTCCATATTTGGTGATTTTTAAAATAAACCACACATGAGCTGTAATTCATCAATTTGCAACAAGAATATTTTCATGCTCATAAAGCGTGTTCAGACCTTTATTTTGAAATAGTGATGAACATGAAAAATCATGAAAAAAAAGATAGAAACCTTCGTTTGTTTTCATGTTCAAAAGATAGCATCCATTCAATTATTTTAGAAAAAAAACGTTTGAAAATGTTTTAAATATTACAAAAAAGTAATAAATTCACCATTTGTGATGTGGCAGGAAGCTATAACGCACATGCGTGTTCTTTGTACATGTTTCTTAGAGGTTGAATTCATATCAAAATCTGCCAAACTTCCCATACTACTTCTGAATAGGATCTCTACTTCATAAATTGTATGAAAAATGATGGTTCATATCACTCAAAACACATATGGAAATGGAGGCGCCCTTATATGGGCAGTGATGGAGTCTGATTGTGTCCTAGTGGAAGCGTTCGGTACTGCGCCCAAACAACATCTCACAGAAAGCTAATTTTTTGAGATATCAAACTACAATTTGAAACAGTGCTACAATACATGCAACATTAGTAATGCTTTTTACCAGATGTCAAACTATATGATAACGCTGTGTATGTGTGTGTGTGTTAGGAAGCAGGAGGTCGGGTCGTGCCAGAAGCAGCTGCAGGAGTTCGGAGCGGACGCAGGGGTGTTAATGAAGTGGCTGGAGGACACAGAAGAGCAGGTGCCGGTGTGTGAGGCCGACTGCAGTGAACAAGGCCTGGGGAAACACCTGCGCAAGATCACTGTGAGTCCAGACAACACACATCTCACTGAGACCCATCCTACATACACACATTCGTCTACCGTAAAACTTCCAATAACAGCCAGGCTTTTATTTTCCCCAATCGCTGCTCTGCACCGGCTCGTATTTGAGACGGGTCTTTAATTTAGCGTTGAGATGTTGTTCATTGAGGTAACGATCCAAAGGCTGATAGACGGACACACCAGGCCTCTATTTGAGACTTATCCAAACCTGTCGCCACACCAGGCATATACAAATTTAATTAAAAACTCAATAAACCAGTCCAAAAATATGATAAGTCTGTATTTTTTCCTCCATTACAGTATTATAAATATAGAAAAGTAGAAGTTTAAGCCCAAAAATAGAATCATTCAAGCAAATATCCTATCACACTGATCAACATTGATAAGTAATTAAAAACAAAAATGAACCACCCTTTTTTCCCCCTCATTAAAATGTTCCTAAATCATTTCAGTGAAGAATCAGCCATATAAGGAGGATACACAGCGGATCATGATCAAGTGTTTATTTCAGTGATTTAACCCTTGTTACTCCAGCATTGCTCAGAGAATGTGAATGCAGAATAATGAAAAGGCCAAATTGTGTCCTAACTCTACATGACTGTGTCTGCAGGGCTTGCTGGACGAGTGGACCTCCAAAGCTCCCGCCGTCCAGGATATAAATAGCAAAGGATCTGCTCTGTGTAGCATAATCAGTGTTTTGACATCACCGGCCAAAGCCAAGATACATCACAACTCAGGTATTGCCAAGGACTATTTTAAGATTTTACACAAACATCTATCGCATGTCTCAGTCCAGCATGATCACTCATCTGCAGTGAACTCCATATATATATCATTCATGTTTCTGTAGGATCAGCTGTCAGTAATGGTTCTGGTCCAGGAAGCCATGCTTATCTAACAAACCAAGGTGAAAGTTCATACATCAGTTGTTGCTGATATAAATGACTCTAATGATGGCTAATGTAAATCTCTATGATGTGTGTTTGCGGTCAGAGTTGGCGCTGGTGCAGCAGAAGATGTCCTGCATTAACAGCGGTTATGAGCGTCTGGGGGAGCTCCTGAAGGCCCGATCCTCGCAGCTCAGCGCCGTGTTGAAGAGAGTGCAAGCGGTCCATGAACAGGCCGAGTCTCTGCGCCAGTGGATGGACGACGCGAAGAACACGGCGGCATCATGGAGTCAGCATCCGTCTGGGAAACACACCGTCAAATCACAGATAGAGCAACAGAAGGTGAAGGAAAGACGTTCGTGGGCTTCATGTCGAATCACTTGTAATTTGTGCACCCCAAAAAGTACCCCATCATATTTCAACAATTTAACAACATGTTTATTCACATATATTCATGGTTCTCTGGTTGGTTAACGGTCACATGACAAGTAAACATCATATTTAATTTTAGTAGTTCATTTATAATTTTAGATGTATTTATAATAGGGCTGTCAAACGATTAATCGCGATTAATCGCATCCAAAATAAAAGTTTGTGTTTACATAATATTTGTGGGTGCACTGTGTATAATTATTATATATATATATATAAATACACACACATGCTTGTATATATTTCAGAAATATTTTCATGTATATACTGTATGTAGATTTATTTATAATTTATTTAAATATCAATATTTTATGTATAATTTTTTTTTCTTCCTTAAATATTAGGGCTGGGAAACGATTAATCACAATTAATCCAAAATAAAAGTTTTTGTTTACATAATATATGTGTGTGTAGTGTGTATAATTATTTTGTATATATAAATACACACACATGCATGTAAACATTTAAGAAATATTTGCATGTATATACTTTATATATATTTAGAAAAAATTAATATTGTACATAAATATAAATATTTGATATATTAATAACACATTTTTCTTAAATATATACATGCATGTGTGTGTATTTATATATACAAAATAATTAAGCACACTACACACACATATATTATGTGAACACAAACTTTTATTTTGGATGCGATTAATCGCGATTAATCGTTTCCCAGCCCTATTAAATATACATGCATGTGTGTGTACACACACACATATATATATATATATATATATATAAATATACAAAATAATTATACACAGTACACCCACATATATTATGTAAACACAAACTTTTATTTTGGATGTGATTAATCGAAATGAATCATTTGACAGCAATTTAAATACAGTATATCTAAATTATGTTTATGTATATATAAATTAAGACTTTATTTTACACCACAATGTATTTATGTCTTAAATTCTTCACTTTCGACTGTTTAAATCCACACATGTTCATTTTGGTGGAATATGCCTCATTGCACAGAAATAATGATAATTATGCTAACGTGTAGGCTACATGAAGTGAAGACATTCTGAGACGATGAAGACAGTGCCACTCTATAAACTATACACTTATTTCATGCCTTTGATAATAGCCGTAATCTATATCGCGAGTTGAGTTTTATTTTGATTAATTGTGCGGCCACATCTATTTATTTTAATTTTGCATCCAATTTAATTATTCACTTTCCATCAAACACCTGCACTTCCCTCACGAACCCCCAGGGGAACCCTGCTTTAGATGGCTAATGTGCTAATATAAGGCCTTGCTAAGCTGTTGCAAGGCAAGTTTGATGAAGTTTGAGCAGTTACAGTAAGATCTTTTTGCCATATTTCAGTCCATTCCGAGTCATTTTGCAGATTTTCCTCAACAATCAGCACAGAAATTCAGAAAAAAGTGCACAAACTTTGTGTCATGCTAGCAATTCTACATGAAAACCTTGAGAGTTTCCCACTGTAAGAACATTTTTGAAACTGTAAACTCTGAAAAAAGCTGATTATTATGTCTGTCTTGCAGGTTTTTGAAGAGAATATGAAAGGAAAGCAGGCGCAGGTCCAGCAGCTCAGGGAGAGTTTGCTCAGTTTAATAGAGGAGAACCCGGATCGGCCCGAGGCAGAACAGTGGAAGCACATGCTGGCACAGATAGGTATGCGTCCATCACATCCAAACACATCAATCTACTTTCATCTGCGGTGTGGATAGCCAGCACACACACACACATCTACGAACCGGGCAGTTTTCATAATTACCTTATTTAGTGTATGTATACGCTCTCTTTTATGCCAAATACTTAAAATGAATCAATTAATTCAACCGATCAGAAGAATGGCATGCCATGTTGGCTTGACTGTTACCAGTAAAATGTTATATTTTCACACACGACATTTATGTTTATTTACACGAGCTGTTTAATGCTCCTCGAATGTGATGTTACATATTAATGTAATTTTAAATGTGTTAAGCATATCATTTGTATCTGATAAGGTCAAAAACAAAGTGTATGGTTGATGCCTCTCAGCCTCTTTAACCCTCGGGTGCTCTTCGTTTCGGAGTCACACTTGTTATCCTCCCGGTCAAAAGTGACCGGACACCTAAAAATGAAACTTTCTCCATCCCAGCAAAACCAATGCAATTTATTTTTGTTCTATAATATTTATTCTTTATAATTTAGTATTTTGAGACAATTTGATTGAATTTATTAATATTTATGCAATATTTATGGTCTATTTTTGCTATGGAAATATATATATATATATATTTATATATGTGTGTGTTCAGGAGGCAAACGTAGGAAAAGTAGCCAAGTCTTGTACCGCTCAGATCAAGGGAAGTGTTTTTTAAAAAGTAAATTGAAACTATTTTGCCCACATTTGTCCAGAATACGATTTTAGGGCTAACCCATCGTTAAAATAAGGTAAATACAACTACTAACCTCATAATCAACATTATTAAAAAAAAGTCCGCTGGTGCTTCAGTGACTACCTCGCACAGAGAACCCGTCAATCACAGCTGTCAATCATGATGTCAGAGCACTGTCATTTTATCATCACATAACTAACTAAAAACAAACTTATTTTAAAAACGAACACTTGAAATTACTTCAACGTGACAGAAACTACAGTAAATGACTGAAACTATCTTTGGAAAAAGGATATGTGAAGGGTAATTTAATTGTTTAGTTGGTCTCACGTCCCATTGAATAACATGGGGAGGCGGGGGTTATGAGCTATACTAGGTCCGGTCACAGGGGGGCGATCGAGACGTTTTGGCTTCACTTTTGAGGGCTGGTGCGGCACGCTTGCGCGTAATAAACGAGTGTTGCCAACAGGGACGGTGTAGAGCGCCCTCTGGTGGACAAACTATACAACTCCAACACTCCAACATGACGGTTAAAGCGTGTTTCGTCCGTTTTTATTTTAATTTTGAAATATTCGTTTATCGGCCATTTTAACTGCCGATACCAATAGTTTGGAAAATGCCTAATATCGGCCAATAATATTGGCCTACCGATATATCGGTCTGGCTCTAATTTTAAGCACCACAGTCAAAATAATTTTAAATTAATTTAATTGTGCAGGGGCATTTTTCACATTTTGCTAAAAAGGAGGTGACGCTCCTGTGAAAGCTCCAGCTGATAGTGGAGGAGTTGGGCCTAAAGTGAAGCTGGGAGTGATAAAGCGATGTGTGTTCTGCTCCACACACAGATGTGGGATGGGAGGAGGTCAGGGGAAGCATGGAGATGAGGAAACAGCACCTGGAGGAGTCGTGCCGGATGCTGGAGCTCTTCCAGACGACCCAACCGCAACTCTCGCAGTGGCTGCAGGAGAAGGAGCTGATGATGGGCGTCCTGGGCCCTGTGTCTATGGATCCCAACATGCTTAACACACAAAAGCAGCAAGTCCAGGTACGGGCAGTTATGCCGTAAACATAAATAAGAATTTTCGTTTTTTTTTGTTGTTTTTTCCACATAGCTGCAACGTAGACTTAAAATACTCCGTCATTAATGGTCAGGATTACATGATTATAAACTATAGAGGGTCTTCTTTTTTGTGTACACTCTTATTAACATCAAAAATCTTTCTGAAACGTGTCCGAAAAATGAACTGTAACTCAGTAAATACTTGTCACAGAGACACGAAAGATCGAAAGACACGAAAGATGCAGGTCTTGATGCCCAAATCCGAATTTCTGACTATATCCGATTTTTTTGCTTACATAATCTTTTTAAAAGTGACCCGTATCCGATTTTTGCAGTTACACTGTACACTGCTGAAACTACCAAATGTAGACGTTCTGACCCGGAAAATTAAGTAAAACAGCATGAAATGCAATGGATGCAGATGCGAATAAAATTACAGTGTTTTTCTTTCCACGATATTTTGAGAAGTCATCAAAACATTGGTCTCGTACGACAGAGAAAAAATTAATTGTCAGATCATTGTGAAGAAAAAAACTCTAGGCCACAACATCCATTAGTCAAAAGTCTCGTGGACGCATATTTTGTATGTGTTTTGTGGCCTTATTTCAGAAACTTTCATTTTTAGTTTTTTCAATAACCACTCATAAACAATATTCTCTCAAAAATACAAACATGTACATACATGTTGCTCATATATTATGGTAGCCCTGTTTGAGCTAAATATAGTGTAATTTCACCTGTGCCATTAATATGTTTATAAGCAACTGAAAAAAGCACAAATGTCAGATTATCTCAAGGACCCCAAATACACCTTGAACCCCAGAGAGTTAAAATGTTATCTGAAGTTAAACAAATAGGTGGATGGGCAATATTACCAAAGATATGAGTGGTTTTCAGCTTTCTACCGCAAAAAGCTATGAATTCGGGATCACAAGCTCTCTAAACGAGAATTCGCACTTCAGGTGTGTAAAGTGTCTATCCTTAAAGCTCACGTAAAGTATCACAATATATATCGTCATACCGCCCAGCCTTAATTCACCCTGAAATACATTTCTGTCATCATTCACTCACCGGCATGATGTTCATAATCCACGTGACTTCATTTTGTTGAACAGTAAAGAAGTTTTTAAGAATGTTCCCACTGCCCTTTTTTTCTCTCAACAAAGACACATGAGAAATCGAAATGACTCCCGCGTTTAATGTCAAGTTTTCTGAAACCATACCCAGCAATAGCCGTCATTTCACCGTCTCGGTTAACTATAGACCCGATATATAGTGACCCGCTTCCGGCCAGTTTCTGAATTTAGTTACATGTCGTTTTTGCCAAACTAACTTGCAAGATTTATGGTATTCCATCATGTAAGTAAAGTAAACGGTGATTACAAGGTGTTCGGTTTCATTTGACATGTTGACTAGTAGTTACTAGACGTCTACTGTTGGTTTTGGAACTCGACAGTTTTCATTATATAGAAACATTCTGCCAAACACGTTTGTGTTTCATGGTCAAACCAATTTGGAATGATGACAGAATAAGAAATGTATGGTCAATTATTTCTGTTCAAGTTACATAGTGACATACTGTACATGTCTAATGCCACTGAAGAAGGCTTGTCCTTTAATGCCTATCGCTTCATGTCATATGTCTTTCGTTTGATTAGATTCTCCTCAAGGAGTTTGACAGCCGCAAGCCTCAGTATGAGAGGTTAACCGAGGCCGCCGCGGCCATCGCCAGTGCCTCCGAGAAGCAGGACCCTGCTGTAGAGCCGGTTCAGGAACAGCTGGCGTCTATTTCCCAGAAGTGGCAGGCCTTGACGGGTCAGCTGTCTCAAAGACATGCCCTCATCGAGCAGGCCGTCGGTAAGACCGCTCAGTTCCAGGAGATTTTGCAAAGCCTCAGCAAAAGTGCCACCTGCCTGGAGACTGAACTAAATAACCAGCAGAATCTCAGCACCCAACCTGACGAAGTCAAGAAACAGATCGAAGCCACCAATGCAGTCCTGGCTCAGCTTCGAGAGGAGAAGAAGAGGCTGAAAGAGGCAGAAAACATTTGCTCTGAGCTCTCTGCAATGGTGACTGAGGAATATCTCAGAGCAGACTTGACCAAACAGCTGGAGGCCGTCACTAAACCGTTCAGACAACTGGAGGACAAAGCAGGTATTGCAGTTAACGTCAACTACTACTTCCCATTGCGCACACATAACCATGCCAGATTTCCTTAAACTTTGAATTTGAACACTTTACTATGTTTAAATGAGTAGTTCACTTAAAAAAAAGCGCGTTCGTGACTCTCCTGTTCGAACTCGTTTATCAAAATGAACGAATCTTTTCTTGTGTCATTTGGTTCATTCAACGAACGAAATGAACAAGGTGACTCTGGAAAAGATTTGTTCATTTTGATGAACGAGTTGGAACAGGAGAGTCACGAACGCGCGTCACAGAATAGAGCAAGGCGAGCATTTGAGCTTATAAAACTTAAACTTTGTTATTTATTTATTAAATGAGCGATCGTTTCTCTTGATTAGACCCTTATTCATCGTCTGGAGTCGTTTAAAGCCCTTTGAACAGTTTGCACTGAAACTGTCTTTATAACCTTGAACCGTTTGGTTCCCATTGAAGTCCATTATATGGAGAAAATCCTGGAATGTTTTCATCAAAAACCTTCATTTCTTTTCGACTGAAGAAAGAAAGACATGGACATCTTGGATGACATGGGGGCGAGTAAATCATCAGCAAAAGTTTTTTTCAAAAGTGAAATACTCCTGTAAATCAATTCTGCTGATACCAAAAGTTATGACACCAAAATTTTAGATACTAGTGAAAATTAACAATTAACTATTCCAATTCCAACTACTAGCCTAACAGTTAAAAACAAGATACAATAAAATAAGAACAAATAATCAAATTACAAGCAAAAGCACAAATAAATACAATGTAACAAAAAAAAGAAAAGAAATATTTTTAGGTTTTTCTGGTCGGTCTGATGGTAGTTACAGAAATGAGCTCCCTTTCACGTCTTCTTGCTCTTGAATATTAAAATTGGCAAGGCTTAAACTTTCATGACGAACGACGAAACAGCGCTGACCCAGAGCACCGCGTACGTTTGTTCACATTCATGCATTGTTATGAATCATTACTCTTATTTGACGCTTGGTGAGTGCTAATTTTAGGCCCTGGACTTACCTATTAGCGACATAGCTGTTGCTAGATTTAGTGCCATTTATTGACAATTGCAGCAACTTCTTGGACAAACCGTATCTGGTTTCAAAGACTCCTTGGTATAATTCAGCTGTATAAAAATACAGTATGTCAGCATGGAGAGTAGGAGAGAAACAAACAAAAGTAAAGGGCTGACAATAGGAAGAATGCAAATGATTATGCTAATTAGCGTTGACTTTTCGAACTTCCCATTGACAGTAGTTGGCAACAGTGGTGTTGGGTTGCCCCACAAACTCCACATCTCTATAGCAAACATCAGTTCCCAACTAACTGTGATTTGGTCACTTCACACAGCGTTTTTGCGTTCAGTCGTGGTAGAAAGAGTGCTTGATGCCTGACTCTTGTCATGTTATGCTCTGCTCAGACACAGTATTACATAATTGTGACAACTGTGGAGACTTCTTATCTAGCATTCTTATGTTGTACCTTGTGTTTAACCAGGAAAGCGGATTGAGCAACTCAACTCGGCCTTTGCCAGCTCCCAGCAGTTCCATCAGACCTCTAAGGACTTCCAAGCCTGGCTGAATCAAACTCTCCAGGAGCAGAGCAAGACACAGCCCATCTCCGCCTACGCAGAGAGGCTAAAACAGAGTCTCAAGGAGAACAGTGCAGTTCAGAAGGCCATTAGTGACCATGAGGGACCTTATAACACCATCACGAAAGAGGGTGAAACTCTCCTTCAGAGAACAGAAGGTGCAGAAAAGGTGGCCCTTCAGGGACAGCTCTCGGCTCTGAAGTCCAGCTGGGACGACGTGAAGAAAAGCAATGCTGATCAAGCAGAGAAGCTTCAAGGGGCCATGACGAGGGCCTTGAAGTACAAGGAACATTCGGAGCAACTGAGCTCGTGGTTGCAAGAGTTTGAAGACAGGGAGAAGAATGTAAAGCTCAGCGTGAACTCGGTGGAGATCGAGGGTTCAATCTTGCAGTTGAAGGCCATCCAGAAGGATGTTGACAAGCATCGAGGGCAAGTCGTGCTAACGAACACCGCTGCAGACAGCCTCCTGGAGGTCGTCACTTCAGATGGCGATATGGTTAGGGAGGAGAAGGCGACCATTGGTAAAAGACTGGACAAGCTGACGGAAGATTTAATGCTCAAAAGAGAAACGTTAGAAAGTATCTCGCAGAAACTGAAAGAGTTCAATGACTTACAGAAAGAAGCCAAAGGCCAGCTGGAGGGTGCCAGGAAACAGCTCGATTCGCACTCTTCCCTGGGTGTCCAGGCCTACAGCAACAAGAACCTGACCAACATGAAGGCTCAGCAGAACAGCTTAGAGGGTGTCCACAACCAGATTGAGCATCTTAAAAGTCTTGCGCAAAGTCTTGTCCTAGATGCCTCTGAGGTTGAAGGTGTGACAGACCTTCTCCTTCAGGCAGATAGCTTGGAAAAAGACCACTTGTCAATTACCAAAAAGGTAGAGGATGCTTGCTCCACTTTGGAGAACAAGCTCCAGGGCATCGGGCAATTCCAGAACAGCATCCGCGAAATGTTTGCCAACTTTGCAGACCTGGATGACGAGTTGGATGGAATGGCATCGGTGGGCAGGGATCTTGACACCTTACGGGATCAGCAAAGCACCATCCAAGACTTTGTTGCTAAACTTCAGGATTTGATGACCAACACAGCCAATGGGAGAGACAGTTGCATGAAGATGCTGGAGTCAGAGGCCTCACCGGACCTCCTGGGTCTAAAGAGAGACTTGGACGCCCTGGGCAAGCAATGTGGAAAGCTGATGGACCGAGCCACCTCGAGAAGAGACCTGGTCGAGGAGACACTCGGTCATCTGGAGGAGTTCTGCAGCAAGGCGCAAGAGTTTACCCGCAAACTAAGCAGTGCCGAGAAGCAAGAGGAGTCCCAAGGGTCTGTTGGATTGGAAACAGAAGTCATTAACCAACAACTGGAGTCCTTCAAGGTAAAGTTAAGATTCATTACCTTGTTCTGTTCCGCTTCTATAGCAATCCACTGACTTTTTAAACAATTGAAATACTGTGACGTCTCACACATTAAAGATCATGTGAGCTAGTGAACAAGATCTATGTCTACAGTGGACCTGAACAGTATTTGAACAGGTGAAATGTATCATTTATACACCACTAGTGGCACGAAAAAGAGTTTCAGAAACCAGTGTTTCATTTTTTTGGACAAACTCACACCATTGTTTATGTTGTTCCCAGTTGGGCCGCTCAATCAAACAGACTGCATTGGCTGCACAGAAATTATGTCAGACTTAAAGGGTTTGTTCACCCAAAAATGAAAATGATCCCATAATTTACTCACCCTCAAGCCGTCCTAGGTGTGCGACTTTCTTCTTTTAGCCAAACACAATCGTAGTTGTATTAAAATAAGACCCTGCCTCTTCCAAGCTTTATAATGGGAGTGAAAGGTACCTTAGATTTTGAAGCCCCAAATCCACATCCATCATTAAAAGTAATCCTTACGGCTCTAGGGGTTAAAGGGATACTCCACTTTTTTTGGAAATAGGCTCATTTGACCACTCCCCCAGAGTTAAACAGTTTTACCGAGTTTTACCGTTTTCGAATGTATTGAGACATTTTTTTGATATTTAGAAGAATGCCAGTAACTAGAGTTTCTGGTCTCATTCACTTCCATAGCATATTTATTTTCCTACTATGGAAGTCAATGAGACCAGAAACTGTCTGGTTACTGATATTCTTCTAAATATCAAAAAATTGGCTCAATACATTTGAAAACGGTAAAATTCAAATCTTTAACTCTGGGGGAGTGGTAAAATGTATTCCCAAAAAAAAAGTGGAGTATCCCTTTAATAAAGGCCTTCAGAAGCAAAGCCATGCATTTTTGTGGGAAAAATATCCATATTTACTTTAGAAACTGTAATCACTGGCTTCCAGTAATGGCCTTACATGAGTCTAGTGACCTCTGACCCGATACATGAGGTATTGACGAACCTCGGAAGCGCCGAGGATAGAGCAAAACAAAACACTGGTCACGAATTATTAGTCTAAAACAAGATTTTTAAAATATAACAAGTGAGAGTTGGAGGAGCTTGAGTTAGTTTGAACCGCGAGAGGCGTCTACTCTCAGCTAAGCTCACGCTACTGCTACATCCTACGTCATGCGTCGGGTCAGAGGTCACTCTTCCACCAGAACTCGATTACTGGAAGCCAGTAATTATAGTTTAATAAATACTTTCAGAAGGCCCTGATCAACTCCCAGGAGTTGTATAAATTACTTTTATGATGGATGGATGCACTTTTTTTTGGCTTAAATCTGATAGAAGAAAGTCACATACAGTTAGGATGGCTTGAGGGTGAGTAAATTATGGTATAATTAACTCAAGCAAATGCCAAAACTTTTCACAAAAACTATTTTTTTTATTTTAGTTTTTTTAGTTTTTAGATAAAAAATACTGTGTTCATTTTAGGGGCTAATGTTTAGTGAAGTATCTGCAGAGTTTCACATGAGGATTTTTGCTCCCTGATGATTTTGGTCTGTTAGCCATGTGTTAGATCGTTTTCTAGATAGTTCTGTGAGCATCTGGTGCTAACAAAAGCCCGTCAGCTGATGGGGCATTGTTGAAGGTGCAGTGGGCCAGCTGGGGGCCAGTGGGGGGCACGTACTGGCCCAGTGAAAGCTCGCGGACTCTGACTTCTGCTCCTTGACCTGTTAGCGAGTGCTAGGGCAGCCTTCTCCATTCACTCCCAACAATAGATGTCTTATCTTTAGCTACTAGCTAATTCATTTTTTTTCCTGCATTTTAACCTGCTATAGTTAAGGATTCTGTTGGTAAAACATTGATTATACTTATATTTAAAAAAATCATCTCAGCCTTTTTTTGTTATAGCATGTGGTTGCTTTTAATACATATTTATGAACTAGTTTCAAAGCATTAAAGGATGTTTCAGTAAAATACAACTTTATTATCAGTGTTATTTTTTTTCTCAAGAATAAAAACAGCTTGTTGATAGTTAAGTATGTAATGCACAATCTTTTCTCTTTATGTTTGCACAATTTTTATTCATTTTGTTTGAAAATGTTTTCAATCCCACTGATGCAGTCGAAAAAGCTCGACTTGTACTTCACCAGGGGATATTTTTAGAAAAGTTGACTTCGTTCCTCAAAAATTACATATTTGTTTTGGTCTGTCAGTTTAGATTCCTGGATGTTTTTTGACTCCATATTTCAAGTGGTACATCATTCGGACAAGTATGCGGCTGCAGGAATTTTTGGATTGTTCAGATCCTCAGAAAGCCTTCTTTCTGCTCTTTTGTGATGGCAACAGAGTGTGTTTTTATACAAAAGATGTAGATTTCTCAGGGTTTGTTACGGTTTATTTTAGTGCTGTCAAACGATTAAAATGTTTAATTGCGATTAATCGCAGTGATGTCACAGTTAACTCACGATTAATCGCAATTAATCGCACATTTTTCTCTTTTCTAAATGTCTCTTGATTTGTCCCATTATTATTTTAATGCTCTTATCAACATGGAAAAGTGGATCGGCTTGCTTTTTTGCAAATGTTTTTTTTTTCTATTGAAAACAATATTGACATATACTGTGTTCAATTTCACACGAACATTCGGACTTGGAGCAAATGATCTCTCAATTTAACACTGTCCATCAATAAAAGGGTGAAAGAAATACTGACGAGGTCCTGATATTGACGAGGGGGCGGAGAATTCGCATAACGTTAACCAACTAGTTATTCGTATAACGTTAACCAACTATTTGGCCAGCTAACAGTCCCAAACAAGTGTGTGCGTCATGCCTGTTGTTCTGTTTCCAGTCTAGCTAGATCTGCTCGCGCTTTGGTCGACGAAGCAACAAAACGTCCTCGCGCGGCGCAAGCCATTGAAATGAATGGGTTACATACGCACGCCGCGTCCTGTTGCAAAAACATGTGAAAAAAACTAGTTTGCTAGGCCAAAAAGACCGTTAATCGCGCTATTAAAAAATATTGACGCCATTAAAATGGGTTTGCGTTAACGCCATTAATAACGCGTTTAACCGACAGCCCTAGTTTATTTACTACTTGGAGAAAGCGTAGGAAATATTAGGATGGATAATATTCTAATATTACCACAACACTGATAGAAAACCATGTAAACACAACCATGTGATTTAAATTTCAGTCCTAGATAAAGCCATTGTCAAGACTTAAAGTGGGATAAAACATTGTCCAGAAAGCCTTTAAATGCTTGAAGCTGAAAGAAGCTTAACCTATATTTGCATGTGATATGAATCGAGCATGGACATCCACTCGCTGAAGCATCAGCTGCGCCGTTCAGCTGGTCGCGCGGCCCCTTGTTGTTCAGGCTCCCCCATTCTTTGTGTTCTTTTCAATCTGTGGATGGATGATCACTGCTACATCAGCTGCTCCTGCTGGAAAACCTGCATTGTTCTCAATGATACGGCCATTAAACGCGGGGAAATTACCCAGATCGTGATGCACAAAGAGGAAATCTGCTTTGTCATTTAAAAAAATATAAGAAGTGTTGCTTGTTTATCCTTATCATTTCAATTCACTGGTTTCATTTGGGACTAAACCCAATGTGTAGAGAGCCGAGCCATGTGTAAAGGACCAGAATATTATAGAGACCTTGAGGTGGGTTCATTCATTTGACTAAAGCCAGCAAGAATCAACCCCCTTAGCAGACACGTAGCATTGCATTGAGTTGTTTGGAAATTAAGGACTTGTTTGTCTTCTTTTCCACTACTTGGACATGACGGTAATGTCTCATGCAAACCTGTGGGAATTTCTGACTCTTGAATCATGGAGGCTGTTTGTAATCCCATAGGTGATGATTGGAAAAGGGTCTTTGTGACCCCCAGTGTTGGCTGAATCATCAGCCTGACTCACCGTACAGACGCCCAGCCGGGAACCTGAAACCCTCACCAGAACGTATGCACATTGTTGCATTATGATGAAGTTGTTATTTCGCTGTGAACATGTTGCATGGGACGGTAACAAAGAGAGAGAGAGATAACGTTTTTGGCCCGGCGGATCTCAGTGCTGGAGGAATGCATACTGGGAGATTTTTTTTTTTCCTCAACCAAACCTTTGTTCTCGTCTAAATAATAGTTCTGCGTTTCAGTGCCTGTGGGTATTGTTCGTGTGAATGGTGAGAGGTTTTCAGATGGGGAAACATCCCTGCCCTGTTTCTGTGCACAGACTTGCATTGTTTCCCATCATGTCTGGTTTTAAATGAATGGTTTAATGCACGTCACATCAGAGCTTATAATTTGTTCATTCACATTTAAAGGAGTAGTTCACTTTTTTTTTAAAAAACACTTTTGCTGATAATTTACTCGCCCCCGTGTCATCCAAGATGTCCATGTCTTTCTTTCTTCAGTCGAAAAGAAATTAAGGTTTTTGATGAAAACACTCCAGGATTTTTCTCCATATAATGGACTTCAATGGGAACCAAACGGTTCAAGGTCCAAAAGACAGTTTCAGTGCAATAAAAAAAAAAGTTTTATAAGGTTTTATTTCGCTAGATAAGTTTTATAAGCTCAAATGCTCGTCTTGCTGTTCTGTGATGTGCGTTCGTGACCCTCCTGTTCGAACTCGTTCATCAAAATGAACAGATCTTTTTTCGAGTCAACTGGTTCATTCAACCAACGAAACGAATGAATTGACTCGGAAAAAGATTCGTTCATTTTGATGAACGAGTTTGAACAGAAGGCGAGCATTTGAGCTTATAAAACTTAAACTTTGTTATTTATTTATTAAATGAGCGATCGTTTCGCTTGATTAGACCCTTATTCATCGTCTGGAGTCGTTTAAAGCCCTTTGAGCAGTTTGCGCTGAAACTCTCATTAGGACTTTGAACCGTTTGGTTCCCATTGAAGTCCATTATAAAATCCTGAAAATCCTGTTTTCATCAAAAACCTTCATTTCTTTTCGACTGAAGAAAGAATGACATGGACATCTTGGATGACACGGGGCGAGTAAATTATCAGCAAAAGTGTTTTTTTAAAAGTGAACTACTCCTTTAAAAGGCTCACTGCTAAGTTTTGCCACCTGCAAATGGATGGTTAAAACTTCTTTTTAAATTGTTTGTAAAATCATTCATAACGTGATTTATCTCATTTTACACAAGAATGCATTTATACAAGAAGTTCATCCAAATAAATGGCGTCATAGAAAGATAAATCCCTTTTATTTGCTTTATGAGACGTCAACAGCAGTAAACACGTCTCGGAGACATTAGAGACGTGCACTATGAATACAAATGTCTTTCTTAATTCACTGCCTGGATTATTTCTTCATATCTCTTTAACCTCTGCCAGTTTCCCAGTTTCCTCTTTTCGCTGGCTCAGAGGCTGTGTTTGGATTTCTTGAGTTCATTTACTTGGAATACTCTGCAACGTCATCATACACAGGCAACACTCCAATCTCCAAGATTAGGGGTTTCACGTACTGTATGATTACGTCATGTTGTGCTAAGTTGGTGAGCAATCCTTTTCTAAGGTGAAAAATACTTGTTCCCTTTAAATCAGAGCTCCCTACAATTTGGAAACTCCCTTGTGTAAAAAATGCACTGTGAAGATCACTACGGTCAGGCGATTAGAACTTATCCCGAGATTATCTCGCTGACGTAACGTTGACAAGTACCAGAAACAAAGCTGCGTTGCATTCTTTATGCAGTCTAGCCTTTAATCCATCGCTTCTCCCACCTTGTCCACTTGCCATGAAAAAAGACCTGTCATGCGTTTGGCAGAGGTTACAGTGTTTCATTACCCACGTCTAGTTCCTCCCTCAGCATTCCTCTGTAATTATGAGACACTACAGGCTCTTCAGTGGCTCCAAAACACCCGAGAAGAGAAACAAGGGACGGAGAGGGCAAGAGAGCAGAGAGCGGATCTATTTCTGCCTTGTGTGATGTCATCTGAAAGGGTGCCGAGCGCTTTTGTAGCTCTCTCTCTCTCTCTCTCTCTGCCCTACCCTGACAAGAGCAGAAGCACACTAAGAAGTTAAGTCAAATGGGACACGGAGACAGAAGGGGAGAATTAAAAGAGGGTCAAACGTCTACCAATCAGCATGAGCCGACAGCCGCACAAATGGAGCGGTGGCAGATGTTGGCTGAATAACGTGAAGGGGGCGGGGCTTTGAGTCCTGTGCCAGGAGGGTGTCTGTCATTGCCGGTTGGACCACAAGAGAGGCAGGAGTGGCTTTTTGTTCCTCCCGGAGATTATGGCTTTGTTTTCCCAGATTTGAGGATTTGTATCAGGATACGCCAGCAATATGTGTACGGGATGCCTCCGTGTGGATAACTCTCAGGAAACTCTAAAAGGACCGGTTGTTGGCTTTGATATTGGAGTTATGAAGAACTAAGGAAACAAGCAACAATGACAAGTTGTGACAATGGGGAGAAATGGAAACTGTCGTCTTGGAAGAGGATGTTTAAGAGGAAGAAGAGTTATTTTTTAAATATATAGATGTAACTTTATTTTCACCAAGAGTAATTTAAAACAACTTCATAGTATTTTTCATAGTAAGTCTATAATTTTACTCTCACTGCTTTATTTATTGACCTAGAGACTCCCGTTTGGCTTAGGGATTGTTGCACTGAAAACTTTTACCTCGTTGTCAAAATGGGGAAACCTCTGAGTAGACCAGACTGTCTGCGGCAGAACCCGTCTTGTGTGGGCAAAGGAGAGGAAGAGGACCTCAACATCGACGACTGTTACGTTCCCCAGAGGTCCATATATGACACCGTGCGTCTGAACGAGCAGATCGACTCGGGCTCGAAGGGCAGCCTGGCTTCGAGACACTTTGTTGGGACTTTGCCATACAGCCATCGACCTCTTGACATAAACACACTCTGTGGGAACGGCGTCCTGGCCTCCTCCAGTGCCTTTGAGCTCCGCAGTAGGGAGGCGGCGCGTTTGGACGAGCGGGTCGCGTTCGACGGCTTGAAGCTTAACGGGGATATTATCCGGGGTGCAGACACCATGCTGTGCAAACCCCGAGCCGTGGGAGAGAGAAGGGAGCGGTGCTCCTGGCGGACCTTCGCTCCGACCAACCCCGGCGAGTTCGGCAGCTCCAGCGGGATGCTGTGCCGTGAGGGATCGGGTCGAGTGGGAAGAGGGCGCAGTATGACCAACTCTCTTACCTCAGAGGGCGACTCGGGCCTGTGTAGTCCCACGGTGGAAAGGGAACAACAAAACCCACAAGGTCAGAGGAGACCCGGGCCTGGTACAAGAAGCCTTTCTTCTGCCGAGGGACTGCACGTTTCTGGAGACCTGAAGCCAGGGCATTCCCTCAGCTCCGGTCAGGAAGACTTCCCCTTCTCCCCAAAGAAGGACAGCTTACCAACTCGGCTGTATTACACAGATGCATCCACGCTCGGAAGCCAACCACATAACAACTCTGACCTCAGTGTGGCTCAGCACGCAGTCGTCAGGACGTCGAGCAACGTGTCAGGATACGAGGAATTACCCACAGCTGAACTTCTTGAAGACACTTGTTCACAGGAGGACTGTGAGCTTCTCAGTGTTGTGGTGACGGAACCAAAGACTCTTTCACGTCGCCGGCCGAGTGTAGGACAATACGCCACCAAGGACGAAAAGAGTTATGAATACGAGCAAAGAGCGACAGACTCCAAAATGGCCGATTTGGAGGATTTCTTGTTGTTAGTTGAAAGGGAGGCAGGTTTCAGCAATGGACTGAAACACATGGAGGATGAAGACATAGAGAGTTTATTGACATCCATAGCTGAATGTTCGCAGATGGACCTTGTGGCCTTGCCTTCCACCCAGGTACCCCAAATTAGTGTTTGATTAGCGTTTCCTGGGAGGGAGACGCTTGGACTTTATCAGATTAGGAGGCGGCTGAATTAGGTTTATCGTTATTTGCTTGTCAGTGACTCAGATGTTGTGATGGTGCACAGCTGGTTATAACCGAGGAGACGTCTCTTACAACAAGCAGTTGGCTGGTGCTGGAGCACATCGTGCCCATTTTAGTGGAAAAAACATCACCTTATAAGGATGCTGGCTAAACATATCGAGTAAAAGACCAGCGTAACTGGCCACTAGCTTATGTTTTGGATGCTGGTTCCCATGTAGTCTCTTTTGATTTTGGTTTTGTTCAAATCTCCTATGGGGTTTTAGAAGAAACATCAAACATACATTTGATTCTTAAAGGAGTAGTTCACTTTTAAAAAAAACTTCTGCTGATAATTTACTCACCCCCATGTCATCCAAGATGTCCAAGTCTTTCTTTCTTCAGTCGAAAAGAAATTAAGGTTTTTGATGGACTTCAATGGGAACCAAACGGTTCATAGCCCAAAAGACAGTTTCAGTGCAAACTGTTCAAAGGGCTTTAAACGACTCCAGACGATGAATAAGGGTCTTATCAAGCGAAACGATCACTCATTTAATAAATAAATAACAAAGTTTAAGTTTTATAAGCTCAAATGCTCGCCTTGCTCTGTTCTGTGATGCGCGTTCGTGACTCTCCTGTTCGAACTCGTTCGTCAAAATGAACAAATCTTTTTCCGAGTCAATTCGTTCGTTTAGTTTGTTGAATCAACCAAATGACTCGGAAAAAGATTCGTTCTTGATGAACGAGTTGAACAGGAGAGTCACGAACGCGCATCACAGTACAGAGCAAGGCGAGCATTTGAGTTTATAAAACTTAAAACTTTGTTATTTATTTATTAAATGAGCGATCGTTTCGCTCGATACGACCCTTATTCACTTCATCTTGGATGACATGGGGCTGAGTAAATTATCAGCAAAAGTTTTTTTCAACTCCTTTAACATTGAACCACAACTGAGAACATTATGTAGTGTTTAAGTGTAAGTTAAAATATTGGACTTTTATTAATAATTGAAGATTCATTGAACTTCATAATATTCAAGCAAACACTGGATAGCTTACAATTTTTTTGAAGTGCCAAAAGTGTAACTTCAAAGATTGGATATTATGTTCAGTCTGAAACTGAGTTTTTTCTTTGGTTTTTAGTGTTCTTCAATATCTATCACTTACAGGTTTTCCAGAAAGACGTCATTGAGTCGCTGCAGGGCCAGTTGCATGAGTTGAACACTCTGGGCCATTCACTGATTCAGAACGCCGGCAAAGGCACCAGCACCGAAAGCCTTGATCGTGATCTAGAAGAGGTCAACACCCGGTGGAACACCCTCAACAAAAAAGTAAAATTACAGCTAGTTTCACAAAATGTTTACATTTCAATTGAAGATTTACAATAATATCATGTTTGAATTGTTCAATTTCTTTATCTACTGCTCTCTGGATTGCTCAATCAATTGAATCTTTTGATAGCAATCATAACGTTTGCCAGTGTTGGTGAGTACCTAACGAGTACTGACGCCACTACCTTAGCTGTAATCTTCAGTACTTTGAGAATAGACCATTTCAAGGATGTAAACGATAACAAAAGCGCTGGAATGCAACAGCACATGTCTGATTAATACATTTAATTTCCCACCGAAATTTTGAATGCGTTCGCCAACTAATCGGAAATGTCCAACAAATAGCCGCTGAAATGGTCTATAGTCAGGTGTAGCCTTTCCAGTACCCACGGTTTAGAACAAGTAGCAATAGTGTTAGATGCTACACCAACAAATTTTGTCATTTGCAGCATGCCAAGCTACAGTTTTAAAGGGATAATCCACTTTTTTTGGAAATAGGCTTATTTTACAACTCCCCCAGAGTTAAACAGTTGGGTTTTACCGTTTTCGAATCCATTCAGCCGATTTTCTGATATTTAGAAGAATATCAGTAACCAGACAGTTTCTGGTCTCATTGACTTCCATAGCATATTTTTTTCCTACTATGGAAGTCAATGAGACCAGAAACTGTCTGGTTACTGATATTCTTCTAAATATCAGAAAATCGGCTGAATGGATTCGAAAACGGTAAAACTGAACTGTTTAACTCAGGGGGAGTGGTCAAATTAGCCTATTTCCAAAAAAAGGCGAGTATCCCTTTAAGGTTGTTTCCTCAGCATTGCTGTATGTGTGATCTCCTCCACAGGTTGCGGAGCGATCGGCACAGCTTCACGAAGCCCTGCTGCACTGTGGCCGCTTCCAGGATGCACTGGAGTCTCTTCTCAGCTGGCTCACGGACACAGAGGAGCTGGTGGCCAATCAGAAGCCTCCATCAGCAGAATTCAAAGTGGTCAAAGCACAGATACAAGAGCAGAAGGTGTGACGTCAGAACCCTTAGGCCCTATCTCAATGAGAATCACTTCGCTGGTGTGAAATCTTTTGGTTTTACGTATGGTGATGTGGGTTTGGTTTTCCCATTGGCTCTGTGTAGCTCCTGCAGAGACTGCTGGATGAGCGAAGAGCCACAGTGGAGCTGATCAAGACGGAGGGACGGAAGATGACGGCTTTAGCTGACACTGTTGATGAGGAGAAGATTGCGAGAGAGATTGAATGCCTGGGCCAAAGGTGGGATGCCCTGCTCAAGAAAGCGGAGAACAGGTAAGCCTATTAACACATCTTAAATTCTGGAAATAAAGTGTCCATAGTCGGCAAGTCAAATAGGTATTGGCTGAAATAATGCTTTAACCCTAAAACCGTATTCTGGACAAAACATGTGGGCAAAATAGTTTTGATTTATTTTTAAAAAATACTTCCCTTGATCTGAGCGGTACAAGACTTGGCTACTTTTCCTAAGTTTGCCTCCTGAACACACACTATTTTTGTTTGACTCAATTCTACAATGTTAAGTGGATGAAAAAAGAAACTCCTTAATCTTGTATTTGGGTCAAAAATGGGCACCCATAGAAATGAATGGGAAAAACTGTAATTTAGAGCATTTTAAAATAAGACACCAGGAGACAGCAAAGTCACTTCATCTTTACAGGTAGGTTTTAGCTCTGAGAACTTATTGGAAGGATATGTTAATGTAGTTTAAAAAAATTAAGACATAAAATAAGCATAATTTACATAGAAAATATGGTACTTTTTGAAGTAAATAAATTCAAAAATACCCCCAAAATAAAAAAAAACACCATAAATGGATAGACAAAACTTTATCGAAGACGGTGATATAACATTTATAATAAATAAAAATCAGGATCACACCTGAGTCCTCTGTGCCCACATTTGTCCACAATTACAGGATTAAGGGCTATAAAGTGAATACGGTTTGAGGGCTACAGAAAAAAAAAGTGTAGATTCCCTTGAGTACTAAAAATACAATTTCAATAGGGCTATCAAACGATTAATCGCGATTAATCGGATCTAAAATAAAAGTTTGTATTTACAAAATATATGTGGGTGCACTGTGTATAATTATATATAAATATAAAAACACACACACATGCATGAATATATTTAATGAAATATTTTCATGTATATTCTGTATATAGATTTATTTATAATTTGTATTGTATATAAATATAAATATTTTATATATAAATAATATTTTTTTCTTAAATATACATGCATGTGTGTGTATTTATATACTGTACATACAAAATAATTATACACAGTGCTCCCACATATATTAAATAAACACAAACTTTTATTTTGGAGGCGATTAATCGCGATTAATCGTTCGACAGCGCTAAATTTCAGTGTTTCTACAACAAATGTCATGTTTAATTTGGGAGCACTTTATTTGACAGTCCTGTTCCCCATGTAAATACTATGTACTTATTATAGTAATTACAGTAACTATAACTGAACCTAACTTTAACCTTACGCCATATGTAAGGGCAAGTACTTTAAAAAAAGTGCAACTTTTAATTTAATGTGTTTCTTTGCACTCCTTTGTAATTCTTTGTGAAATTTACCAGTCATTTCTATCATTAATAAGTTATATTGTTATGTGTTTACCAGCTTTGAATGAGTTTAAACTTTGGTGGACAAATCTAAATAAATAAGAGTCAGTTCTCATTTTCCAGCTGTACTAATCACAATAACTACTTGTTTCATGGGTAAAGGACTGTGTTTGTCCAATATAATCAAACCCAGTCGTGTCCAGCAATAAAACTAACTGGTTCTTGGCAGACACAAGCAGCTGGAGAGTATATTGGTGGTGGCACAGCAGTTCCACGAGACCCTCGAGCCGCTGACGGAGTGGCTGACGGCTACCGAAAAAAGACTCGCCAACTCAGAGCCCATCGGCACCCAGACGTCCAAGTTAGAGGAGCAGATCTCTCAGCAGAAGGTACAGTGCCGTCTGTGGAGACAGATAGTCCCATCACCATTATGAGTTCGTTTTTATCCATTCCCTGCATTTAAGTTCTCATTTGCTCCATTCCTTTTCTGTTATTTTGGTTTCCGCTCCCTGGTTTTGTGACTCCCCTGGTAAACAGGCCTTAGAGGAGGAGGTTTTGGGCCGTGGTAAGGTCTTGTACCAGGCCATGAGTCTGGGCCAGTCTCTTCGGGCGGTGGGCTGTGTGGATGACAAGGAGCTGGTTCAGGCAAAGCTGGACAACACCAACAGCAGATACATGGAGCTGCAGGAGCAGTGCCGTCAGAAGGCCGAGCTCCTGCGACAGGCCCTGGCTAATGCGCAGCTCTTTGGGGAGGACGAAGTGTCCCTCATGACCTGGCTCGATGAGGTGCACCGCAAACTGAGCGAAGTCGCGGTCCAAGACCACAGCGTGGCCGTGCTGGTGAAACAGCGCTCTGAGCAGCTGGTACTTCACGAGCTCCTCCTCTCAAGGCTTCCCTTGTGTTCATCATTTCATTTTCATTTGTGATTTTGCATCGCTCTGTTAGAAAATGCTGGCGACTGATGTATGTTTCAATGTCTAGACTCTTCATGAAGACATTGAGTTGAGGAAACACGACATTGAACAGGCCGTCCTAAACGGGTTAGAGCTGCTGAAACAGTCCACAGGTGAGGTTCAAGATTAACCCCTTTACTGTCACTTGCTCGTATAGGGCGACCTAACTTTACTTCACTATATTACTATTAAATCCTAATCTAGTCATGACAAACTATGTATCGTTGGAAAGGTCTAAGACTCCTAAATAGATATTTTAGGTCTGTTTTTTTCTTACAAATTATGAATGAACAGTTTATATGAATATATGACAAGAGTGCGCCTCAAAAAAATCAACGTCATTACCGGAGTTTCTGACTTTTGTCACAAAAAGTCGACGCACACACTTTTAATGATTGAAACTTTGGTTTTTAGTGCTAAAAGTTCATAATAAAACATAATTAGTATTTGCCAATAAAAAAAGATACAATTATATTTTAAAAAGTAAGGTAAGAAGTCCTCTAAAAAGTATATATTTATTATTAAATATATATATATATATATATATATATATATATATATATATATATATTTTATATACATTTTTATATTTTTATATACATATATTTATTATTAAATATATTATATATATACAAATATTTTTTTTTATTATTATTATTTCACATATTTTAGTAGTTATCATCAATTGGGTATCATTTGAAAGCTTATGAACTCAGAATTCATCCTGTGAAAATCATTTTGAAATTGGACGTTGCGTTACCATAGAAACGGTATTTTATTATTAGGCCCCTCCCCTTTTGGGCATCATCTTTCATAATTTATTATGAAAACCTTTTCTAATCTTGACAAAACACATATTGTCAGAAAGGTCTGAGTCTCAAGGTTCCAGATTTTGGGACAGAAGTGATATTTGGATAGAAATTTGTTACAATTAAATTCAATGGAATTCAATGGCACCCGGTGGCTATTTTTGGTACTACGCCTAAACAAAATCTCATGGGAACTTCAATTTTTGTGATATCAGCTTCAAATTTGGGAAACAACTTAGATATATAGCTTTCAGTTTATAGTAAAACATATTTTGTAAAAGATTTATTTCATATTAAAAATATATATATTAATAAAGTATATTTGATTTACTGTAAATTATAACTTCCATAACTTTTTCATACTTTAATTTTTTGAAGTGCTTTTACTTTAGTAATAATCTGCTGATTGTTTTCTTTAAAACAAGACCAAACTTAGCTCTATATTCCAAAGCATTCTTGAATTACAACCATTTAAGTTTGTATAGTGCATTTTAATGTCAATTATTAAAAAGGGCGGTGACAGGTAAAGGGTTAAAGAAGTCAATATTTGGAAGGTTCTCTGTTTGATGTGCTGTGAATCATGTGTGTGTGTTCACGTTCATTCAGGCGATGAGGTTGTGGTCATCCAAGGTAAACTGGATGGGATAAAGACGAGGTATTCAGAGATCAACACAATGAGCAGCGATGTTTCAAAGACTCTGGACAAAGCCCTGTCTCTCGCCACCAAGCTGCACAACACCCACGAGGAGCTGGACTCCTGGCTGGAGAGGGTTGAGTCTGAGCTGGCCTCCTTTAAAGCTGAAGAACCCGTCGGGGAACAGCTCAGCGGCTTGCAAGAGAGGCAGAAAGTAAGGGATGGTGCAGATGCGTTTTAATCCTTAGGAAAGAGAATTTACAAAAGTGTTAAAGGAGTAGTTCACTTTTAAAAAACATGTTTGCTGATAATTTACTCACCCCCATGTCATCCAAGATGTCCATGTCTTTCTTTCTTCAGTCGAAAAGAAATGAAGGTTTTTGATGAAAACATTCCAGGATTTTCTCCATATAATGGACTTCAATGGGAACCAAACGGTTCAAGGTCCAAAAGACAGTTTTAGTGCAAACTGTTCAAAGGACTTTAAACGACTCCAGACGATGAATAAGGGTCTTATCAAGCGAAACGATCACTCATTTAATAAATAAATAACAAAGTTTAAGTTTTATAAGCTCAAACGCTCGACTTCTATTCAAACTCGTTTTCCGAGTCAATTCATTCGATTCGTTGGTTGAATGAACCAAATGACTTGGAAAAAAATTTGTTCATTTTGATGAACGAGTTCGAATAGAAGGCGAGCGTTTGAGCTTATAAAACTTAAACTTTGATATTTATTTATTAAACGAGCGATCGTTTCACTTGATAAGACCCTTATTCATCGTCTGGAGTCGTTTAAAGCCCTTTGAACAGTTTGCACTGAAACTGTCTTTTGGACCCCATTGAAGTCCATTATATGGAGAAAATCCTGGAGTGTTTTCATCAAAAACCTTAATATACACAGTAAAACCCTAAAGAAACATCTAATTAATATATGGACTCAAACTCTTGAAAAGTATAGTCAGAATTGGTGTGTCCTGTATGTGTCGCGTTCAGACGCTGCTGAAGGAGGTGAAGGACCAGAAGCCACTGGTGGACTCTCTGAATGAAGTGACCAGTGCTCTGCTGGAACTGGTCCCCTGGCGAGCGAGAGAAGGCTTGGACAGGATGGTCACAGATTACAACGAACGCTACCGATCGGCCAGCGATGCCATCACACAACACGTGGACCAGACTGGAGCCGCCATCTTAAAATCCCAGCAGGTACGGTGTCCTCAGAGGCTCAGCCTTCATCACAACGAAAGGCCCAAACAATGAAGCGCCTGTGATTGCTGCCTCATTGTGAATGCTTTATAGTCGTCCAAACTTTATTTATTCTTTTGAGTCGCCTTGATGGGATTTACATAATACACTAATGGAGTGTGACCCAGATTGATTACATTTGCATCACATTAGTGTGTTTATATGGTTTATTACTGAGTAGTTTATGCATAGCTGACTCGTCTGGGTTTTTAAAATACGAAGAATACATATAAAATTATTGCTGATAAATATATTATTAATGTGGGTTGTCTGGCTTTTAAAAAGGGGAATGTTCTGCATTTTAGACTATTATAATATCAGACATTTGTTCACTCTATGTCTGAAGCTGACACTTAAATATACTGTTTTTAGACTTATACATGCAAATGACCTGATTGGCTTATCTCTTTCCTTGTAAAACAAGTAACAACCAGTCATCATTTGCTGAATATTCACGGTGTTGTTATGTAAATGATATGTTAATGAACTCGTGTGAATTGCCTGATTTTGCAGCTTTGTTGCCAATAATGCTCAGGGTTGACTGGAGAAGAAGCTGTGCATTATGAACATGTATATGCATAGTACATCAAACTCAATGAATCTCACTTTAACCCTCAGGTGCTCTGCGGTCATTTCTGACCAAAAAATGTTCTGTTTTGAATTTCTAAAAATCACAGCTTCATCGGAATGTTATGAAACTTGGTGACTTTTATGGCATTGTGTATGTGAACACACAAAAAAATTGAGGTCATGATCAGAGCATGCTAAGTGGTCTTAAAAAAAAAAAGTCACACTTGTGTTCTTCAGTCAAAAATGACCCCTATAGGAAATGCATGGGAAATTGACAAAAACACAAAAATTCACCGATTTTTATTGATTTATTTATTACATTTTTTAATAAAAAAAATCATTTTTGAGATTGTTTCAACTATATATTCAAATCCACCAAAAAAAAAAAATGTGTTCATAAACATCTGGGGAATTCACATGCTTCTCCATAGAGAGCTGTGCAAGCCATCTAGTGGTCACACCATGATTCTACACTTTTTCTCTATACTGTAACCAGATGGTGCTAATTTTCTTCAAAAAATATTTTTTTCTGAAGGCCTAGACTCTATATTAAACTAAAATACTGCTTTAATAATTTTTTGGAAAAAAAAAAAATAAAAATAAAAAATATATATATATATTTTCCTATGGCAAAATAGACCATAAATATTGCATAAATATTAATAAATTCAATCAAATTGTCTCAAAATACTAAATTACAAAGAATAAATATTATAGACCAAAAATAAATTGCATTGGTTTTACTGGGATGGAGGAAATGTAATTTTTAGGTGTCCGGTCACTTTTGACCGAGAGGATAACAAGTGTGACTCCGGAACGAAGAGCACCCGAGGGTTAATTGAATATTACTATTAATGCATTCTGTTAGAAGCGCATGGACATCTGATATGACGGTGACACATCAGTGTTTTCTTGTTTTCTGTGCAGTTGGATGAGGCGGCCGCGTCTGAGCTGGAGTGGCTGTCGAATGCAGAGAAGAAGTTGTCCTGTCTTGGAGACGTCCGGCTTGAACCGGAGCAGACCGCAGCTCAGCTACAGGCTCAGAAGGTCAGTCGGGCGTTTGCGTGGTCGTCTCTAACTGTGCGTTCACACCGGACGCGAACAGCGCGTCAAAATTCGCAAATACTATACTAATACAATAGAAAAATGTATGTATTATATATCACTGTAAAAAACATTTTCAAGATTAGTTATCACAACATATTTCCTTTGGTCAAATCAACTTTATAATAATTTATTTAGTTGAGATAACTTATTATGAGTTTCTGATGGTTAAATTAATCTACTTCTTTGTATTAACTCACTTTTTCCAGTTCAATCAACTTAAAATTTTAAGGCAACCAGGTTACTTACTTTTTTAAGTTAAACCAACAATATTTTTTTACAGTGTCGTAATCACATTTTTTCTTTTGTCAAATCAACTTAAATAATTTATTTAGTTCAGATAACATATAATTTTGAGTTTCTGATGATTAAATCAATCTCCTTCATTGTATTAACTCACTTTTTCCAGTTCAATCAACTTAAAATTTTAAGGCAACCCAGGTTACTTACTTTTTAAGTTAAACCAACAATATTTTCTTCCAGTGTAAAATGACTGCTGAAATACACACACATTTGTCAGGTTGGTGGGTGTTAATGTCAAGTCCACATTGTCTTTCCTCCAGAGCTTCTCCATGGACATCATGAGACATAAAGATGCTGTGGATGACATTGTAAAGACCGGCGAGGCCATTATGAGCAGCAAAGATGAAGCGGAGAAGCAGGCGTTGAGGGTGAGTAACAGCACATGTGTAGAGACCCGGAGCGTACGCTGTGTCCAGCACGGCTGAAACCCCTGTGTCCCGTACAGGTGAAGCTCCAGGTGTTGTCGGAGAAGTACGCTGTGGTCAGTCAGCTGAACTCGGAGCGCTGTCTGCAGCTGGAGAGAGCTCACTCCCTCGTCTGCCAGTTCTGGGAGACGCACGACGAGCTCTGGCCGTGGCTTCAGGAGACCAGAACCAGCTTCACTCAGCTGTCCAAACCAGCCATCGAGTACGAGGCCCTGAGACAGCAGCAGGAAGAGCTGAGGGTATGACCAACAGCCACACCTACAGTCGATGGATGCTACTCATCATCTGTCTGAAATCAAATCATTTGGTTGCATTTTATTTTGATAGTTGTCTTTAGACAATTAATGTTGCACCTACATATCAACTAACTCTCATTAGAGTTGTTAAGGGTCAGGGTCGGTAAAATAAGTAGTTGCGCAACGTTACTTACTGTCAACAGAATGCCTAAAGTCTCCCGTCAAAATAATAAGTGTTACCAATTTAATTATATATAGTCAAGTCAAGTCATCCTATGGAAGCGTACTACATTACTCGAGGAAAAAAAACGACTCCTCTGTTTTTCTGAATTAACGAGTTCATTATCTCAGAATTACGAGATATTTTTTCATGGAAAAAAGTTTTTGCTCTGTTTTTCTGAATTAACGACCTAATTATCTCAGAATTACGAGATATTTTTTTCATGTAAAAAGTTTTTGCTCTGTTTTTCTGAATTAACGACCTAATTATCTCAGAATTACAAGATATTTTTTCATGAAAAAGTTTTTGCTCTGTTTTTCTGAACTAACGACCTAATTATCTCAGAATTACAAGATATTTTTTCATGAAAAAGTTTTTGCTCTGTTTTTCTGAACTAACGACCTAATTATCTCAGAATTACAAGATATTTTTTCATGTAAAAAGTTTTTGCTCTGTTTTTCTGAATTAACGACCTAATTATAATCATGTAAAAAGTTTTTGCTCAGTTTTTCTGAATTAACGACCTAATTATCTCAGAATTACGAGATATTTTTTCATGGAAAAAAGTTTTTGCTCTGTTTTTCTGAATTAACGACCGAATTATCTCAGAATTACGAGATATTTTTTCATGAAAAAGTTTTTGCTCTGTTTTTCTGAATTAACGAGTTCATTATCTCAGAATTACAAGATATTTTTTCATGAAAAAGTTTTTGCTCTGTTTTTCTGAACTAACGACCTAATTATCTCAGAATTACGAGATATTTTTTTCATGTAAAAAGTTTTTGCTCTGTTTTTCTGAATTAATTATTTAATATCTCAGAATTACAATATATTTTTTTCATGAAAAAAAAATGTTTTGCTCTGTTTTTCTGAATTAACGAGTTAAATATCTCAGAATTACGAGATATTTGTTGATGAAAAAAAATATCGTAAAAATTACGATATTTTTTCATGAAAAAACGTTTTTGCTCCTTTTTTCTGAATTACAAGTTAATTATCTCAGAATTATGAGATATTTTTTCATGTATTTTTTGCTCTGTTTTTCTCAGTTAACGAGTTATTATCTTTTATCTGTTTTTCTGAAAAAAAATCACTCTGTTTTTCTGAATTAATGAGATGATTAAGCCATTAATTCAGAAAAAACTTTTTTCCATGAAAAATGATCTTGTAATTCTATGAAATTCTGAGATAAAAAGCTACATACATATGTATTTATATATGAATTAATAACTATAAATTGTATTTGTCTTTACAGCTGATTGGTTTGTGTTAAATAACATTATGTACATTTACATGCACCCAAATATTATTCCCAATATAATCAGATATATGATTAAAAAAAGCATGTAAATGTGAACACCTCAATCTATCCTAATGGATTCTGATCAATGGCAAAAAGTCAAGCAAGCGACAATTGAATTTGACTATTTTCTTAATCAATACTATATGCGTTACATCATACAAACCTGCATACGTTTATTCATGTCTCATATCTGATGAACTGGTCATAGTGACACTTCTGACATAAACGTTAGCTTTCTTTTTCGCTCACAGTAGCTTTCTCAGTGGCTTTCTCCGGTTCGGAACGTGTCGACTGGATTTTGGTAATGCAGAGATATGAATCAGATTGCAACCTTCATTTAAACAGACCTTTCAGACGTTGAAATCAGAAATGAGTGCATGTACACATGCCTAATGTGGTGGCGTATTCTCAAAGCAATATGCAATTCCAGACTGATTTCACATGGTTTACTGTTTCGCCTCGTCACAAAATCCCTGTAATGCAGTGCCTTAGTGCGTTATTAGACGGGTTAAGAGGATAAAGTATTCTGTACATCAGTGTCCTGACAGATCTGTGTGAAATGTTGTGTAATTGTGTTTGATCTTTAACAGTTTTTTGATGATAATGTTTATTCTGCTGATATTCCACCTTCAGCAAATGAGGGAGCTGATAGCAGAGCACAAGCCGCACATCGACAAGATGAATAAGACCGGCCCTCAGCTGGTGGAGCTGAGTCCCACAGAAGCCACGGCCATCCGAGAGAAGTACCAGACCACCGACAGCCTGTACGGCCAGCTCAAAGTGGACGTCAGGGTCCGAGCCGCTGTCCTGGACGAGGCCATCTCCAAATCCACACAGGTACGCCTCACTTTACTCTGGCCTCATGACGCATCCGCATTTGTTTCAGTAAATGACAGCATTTGTATAAATCTTTTGTAATATTATGAATATCTTTCAAGTTTTTTTTTTCTTAAACTTTTGAATAGTAGTGATTCATGGTTTCCACAGCAGTGGCAAATCATCATATTAGAATGAAAATCACAGGATAACATTAATTGTGAACATTGTCTTAAGGTGCTGAAGGAGAAAATTAAGTAAAATGTTGTTCATGTTGTTATTTAGCACGTTTTGAGTTCGTCTTCTGAGTCACATTGCCTCTTTAGGGAATAAAAAAGGGATTAAACTAGCTCTATTTAAAATGCACTATTCAAACTTAATTGATTGTAATTCAAGAATGCTTTGAAATATAGACCCAATTTCTAAAAAAAAAAAATAAAATATGAAAAAGTTAAGGAAGTTTAAAACTTACATTAAATCAAATATACTGTACTTAATATTTATAAAATATGTATTTTACAAAATATTTTTTACTATAGAATCAAAGCCATATATCTAACCAAGTTGTGTTCCAAATTTAAAGTTGATTTTGTTGAGGCGTAATGCCAAAAATAGAACTTACATTCCATTGAATTTAATTGTATGCATTCTGCCATATCAAATTAATAACCTTCTATCCAAATATCCCTTCTGTCACAAAATATGGAACCTTGAGACTCAGACCCTTCTGACAACATGTGTTTTGTCAATGTTAAAAAAAGGTTATCAATTATGAAACATGACGATGCCCAAAAAGGGGAGGAGCCTATTAAAAGAATCTAGAGTACCGTTTCTATGGTAACACAACGTCCAATCTCAAAGCGGATTTCACTGGCTGAATCTTGAGTTCGTAAGCTTTCGAATGATATATAATGTGCCAACATCAGATCAGGTGAAGAATGAGATATATTTCGGATATTATTTGATATATCCAAAATATATCAAATTTAAAAAAAAAATCTTTTGGATATGTCCAGATTATATAAAAAAATGAAATAAAATTATTTTTTGCTTAGCATTTTCCACTCTTGCCTGTTTAAGGGTTAAATAAATACAGCCTTAGTGAGCATAAAGAGGTGTCCTTCAAAAACATAAAATGCCTCATGACTCCAAGCTGTTGAGCGAGGTGTAAGTGTGTAAAGGTAATGAACGCTCTCCACAGTTCCACGATAAGATCGAGCCGATGCTGGAGTCTCTGGAGCGCATCTCTGAACGCCTGCGCCAGCCGCCGTCCATCTCCGTGGAGGTGGAGAAGATCCGAGAGCAGATCTCCGAGACCCGAGCCGTGACCGTGGACCTGGAGAAGCTCCAGCCGTCGTACGAGACGCTCCGCGAGCGAGGAGAGGAGATGATCGCTCGCTCGGAGGGAGCACACAAGGACCTCTCCGCCAAAGGTGACTGTGAGCTTGAGCTTTTATGCATATCTTCAATTCATTTTTATTTTTTATATTTTTCATTTAAAGGTCCTGTATAATGCCCCTTTTCATAAGTCTCTGATGTCCCCAGAATGTGTATGTCAAGTTTCAGCTCAAAATACCCAACAGATCATTTTTTACAACATACATTTTCAATATAACAGGCCAAGGAGAGATGATTGAAGCATGTTTCGTCCGTTTTTATTTCATTTTTAAAAAAATTCATTTATCGGCCATTATAACTGCCGATACCGATATTTTGGAAAATGCCTAATATCAGCCGATATATCGGTCTGGCTCTAGTTTTGGACATGCTGATGCCTCTTTTCTGTGGTTTGATCTGAAGCTGTCCAAGATAAGCTGGACCAGATGGTGTTCCTGTGGACGGACATCCAAGCTCTCCTGGAGGAGAGAGAGGCCAAGCTCCTGGACGTCATGGACTTAGCGGAGAAGTTCTGGTGTGATCACTGCGCGCTCATCGTCACCATCAAGGACTCGCAGGACCTCCTGAGAGAGCTGGAGGAGCCCGGAGTGGACCCGTCGGTGGTCAAGCAGCAGCAGGAGTCTGTGGAGGTCTGGACGACTCACGGCACAGCTCATATCACAGCCGGACACGCTTTCCGCATCTTCACACTCGTGTGTTTGCTCCACAGAGCTTCAGGGAGGAGATCGACGGGCTGCAGGACGAACTGAACGTGGTCCAGAACCTGGGGGCCGAGCTCATGACCGCGTGTGGAGAACCTGATAAACCGGTGATCAAGAAGAGTATAGATGAGGTAATGATGCACTGGAGAACAATAGCGTATGAAAGTAAAGGTCTGTAAAATTATGTTTATTATGAAAATAATATTTTAAAGTTAATTATGATTAAATTATGTTTATTATGAAAATAATAAAGTGTTATATTTATGTTATATTATTATACAAATAATTTAGAGTGAACCAACATTAGTCTCTCTGTGACACTCCACTCACACAAAGCATGAGAAATGTTCTTCACTTTTGTTTTGGTGTAATTTTCCATGTAGTTGATGAATGAATAGATAACTCTGCTAATGTTTGCTGTAAGTGTTGGTGTCGCTGGAGCCGGACGAGTCACACTGTCTGACCACATCTCGCTCGCCCACAGGTGAACTCCGCCTGGGAAACCCTGAACAAGACATGGAAGGAGAGAGTGGAGACTCTAGAGGAAGCCATGCAGGCTGCGGTTCAGTTCCAGGACAGTCTCCAGGTTAATATCTCTCTCTCACACACACACACACACACATGAACTGCAGACAGAAACGTACAGTTATTAGTGACACCGGTGGCCGTTAAATGAACTGCAGACAGAAACGTGGCCATTAAGTGAACTGCAGACAGAAACGTACAGTTATTAGTGACACTGGTGGCCGTTAAGTGAACTGCAGACAGAAACGTACAGTTATTAGTGACACTGGTGGCCGTTAAGTGAACTGCAGACAGAAACGTACAGTTATTAGTGACACCGGTGGCCGTTAAGCGAACTGCAGACAGAAACGTACAGTTATTAGTGACACTGGTGGCCGTTAAGTGAACTGCAGACAGAAACGTACAGTAATTAGTGACAGCGGTGGCCGTTAAGTGAACTGCAGACAGAAACGTACAGTAATTAGTGACACCGGTGGCCGTTAAATGAACTGCAGACAGAAACGTGGCCATTAAGTGAACTGCAGACAGAAACGTACAATTATTAGTGACACCAGTGGCCGTTAAGCGAACTGCAGGCAGAAACGTACAGTTATTAGTGACACCGGTGGCCGTTAAGCGAACTGCAGACAGAAACGTACAGCTATTAGTGACACCGGTGGCCGTTACGTGAACTGCAGACAGAAACGTACAGCTATTAGTGACACCGGTGGCCGTTACGTTAACTGCAGACAGAAATGTACAGTTATTAGTGACATCGGTGGCCGTTACGTGAACTGCAGACAGAAACGTACAGCTATTAGTGACACCGGTGGCCGTTAAGTGAACTGCAGACAGAAACGTACAGCTATTAGTGACACCGGTGGCCGTTACGTGAACTGCAGACAGAAATGTACAGTTATTAGTGACACCGGTGGCCGTTAAGTGAACTGCAGACAGAAACGTACAGCTATTACTGACACCGGTGGCCGTTAAGTGAACTGCAGACAGAAACGTACAGCTATCAGTGACACACTTTGGACAATCAAAGTGAATATTAACCAGTGGTACTTGTTTTCCCAAAACTATTGGTTTAGGTGTGACTTTTGTTCTGTGAGTGAAACTCGACTCAATGTAAAGCTGGGATGTTGTGACAACAGTTTCCCTTTCTCTGCAGAACATGTTCGACTCTGTGGACATTATGGAAAGCAAACTGGATTCGCTGTCGCCCGTGGGCACTGACCTGGAGACTGTGAAACAGCAGATCGAGGAGCTGAAGGTATCATGTATTGTTTGTGTGTGGGAGACGTTCTCATACCCATGACGCATTGCTTTATGTTAGTCAGAGTGCATCCAGATCAAAGTTTAGAGCTATTTATCTCCAGTCCCTTTCATTCGGGATAGTTTGATGAATATAATAGAGCGGACAGACCACACACAGCAGCTGTGTTTACACGGAGACTGTGTGTTTAAGCCTGCACAATCGAAAATGTTCAAACATTAATGTTTTGTAAATGGTGAACAAGTGAAGATTGCATTTGTATGCAGTTCCCTAGACCGTGTGTTATTGTAGATTGGAGAACAAAAATCAGAAACAAACCGCAGTGAGAGTGATCTCATCATGTATTGTGTGTGTGAAGGAGTTCAAAGGCGACGCATACCAGCTTCAGATCGAGATGGAGAGACTGAACCATCAGGCCGGGCTCCTGCTGAAGAAGGTGTGTGAGGAAGACGACCGAACCTCCATCCTGGAGCCGATGAACGAGCTGAAGATGCTCTGGGAAAACCTGGACAAGAAGATCATCAACAGACAGGTCAGACACCGGGACGGCTCTACGCTTCAGTCCCGCTCTGTGTCTGTTCATGTGATGCATCTCAGTATTCAGCAGGATAGAAAACAAGGAACAGATTTGATCCGTCGGGAATGGATTAGATTGTAATAATGAAAGCAAATCATTTATTGATTAATCGTCTGATCATGGTTGTTTAATTTGTGTTTAAAGTTTAAATCACATTCTCGTTTTCACATAAAATAAATTTAAGTGTTTGAAGAAAAGTCATCAAATGCATCATCAAATGCATCATCATCAAATCCATGAGTAGAAAAGAATCAAATGCATGAGTCAAATGCATCGTCATCAAATGCACGAGTAGAAAAGAATCAAATGCATGAGTAGAAAAGAATCAAATGCATGAGTAGAAAAGAATCAAATGCATCGTCATCAAATGCATAAGTAGAAAAGAGTCAAATGCATCATCATCAAATCCATGAGTAGAAAAGAATCAAATCCATGAGTCAAATGCATCGTCATCAAATGCATAAGTAGAAAAGAATCAAATGCATGAGTAGAAAGGAATCAAATGCATGAGTCAAATGCATCATCATCAAATCCATGAGTAGAAAAGAATCTAATGCATGAGTTGAAAAGAATCAAATGCATGAGTAGAAAAGAATCAAATGCATCGTCATCAAATGCATAAGTAGAAAAGAGTCAAATGCAAGAGTCAAATGCATCATCATCATCAAATCCATGAGTAGAAAAGAATCAAATGCATGAGTCAAATGCATCATCATCATCAAATCCATGAGTAGAAAAGAATCAAATGCATGAGTCAAATGCATCGTCATCAAATGCATAAGTAGAAAAGAATCAAATGCATGAGTAGAAAGGAATCAAATGCATGAGTAGAAAAGAATCAAATGCATCGTCATCAAATGCATAAGTAGAAAAGAATCAAATGCAAGAGTCAAATGCATCGTCATCAAATGCATAAGTAGAAAAGAATCAAATCCATGAGTAGAAAAGAATCAAATGCATGAGTCAAATGCATCGTCATCAAATGCATGAGTAGAAAAGAATCAAATTACCAGTCAATTCATAGCGGCAGGCCTGCTCATGTCCACTTAAAACTAATATTTTTGAATTGCATGTTTTCTTGTGATATTGCAGACATTGCAAAGCAACATTGGAACACATTTTCCGTAATGTTTCATATGTTCAATTGTTGCTGTCATGTTGATTCTGTGTTCCACTACACTACACACTCATGCTGTTGTGTGTGTGATCTGTCGTAGCACAAGCTGGAGGGCGCGCTGTTGGCTCTCGGCCAGTTCCAGCACGCTCTGGATGAACTCCTGGCTTGGCTCACACACACCGAAGATCTGCTCGGGGAACAGAAGAAGAGCTGTGGTGACCCCAAAGCCATCGAGATCGAGCTCGCGAAGCACCACGTACGTCCCGGACAAAACAACACTCTCTTAATGTCATAATCATCTGTTAATAAACTAGTATTCATTACTTACATTATTACATTGTTTAAATAAATACCCTTTTCGCTAACTGTGTGTTTATGTACATTTAAAGGAGTAGTTCACTTTTAAAACAAACTGTAGCTGATAATTTACTCACCCCCATGTCATCCAAGATGTCCATGTCTTTCTTTCTTCAGTCGAAAAGAAATGAAGGTTTTTGATGAAAACATTCCAGGATTTTCTCCATATAATGGACTTCAATGGGAACCAAACGGTTCAAGGTCCAAAAGACAGTTTCAGTGCAAACTGTTCAAAGGGCTTTAAACGACTCCAGACGATGAATAAGGGTTTTATCAAGCGAAACGATCGCTCATTTAATAAATAAATAACAAAGTTTAAGTTTTATAAGCTCTCCTGTTCGAACTCGTTCATCAAAATGAACGAATCTTTTTCTGAGTCAATTGGTTCATTCAACGAAAGTATGAAAATGAATGAATCTTTTTTCGAGTCCTTTCGTTCGTGGAATGAACCAAATGACTCAAAAAAAGATTCGTTCATTTTAATGAACAGGAGAGTCAGGAATGCTCATCACAGAACAGAGCGAGGCGAGCATTTGAGCTTATAAAACTTAAACTTTGTTATTTATTTATTAAATGAGCGATCGTTTCGCTTGATAAGACCCTTATTCATCGTCTGGAGTCGTTTAAAGCCCTTTGAACAGTTTGCACTGAAACTGTCTTTTGGACCTTGAACCGTTTGGTCCCCATTGAAGTCCATTATATGGAGAAAATCCTGGAATGTTTTCATCAAAAACCTTCATTTCTTTTCGACTGAAGAAAGAAAGACATGGACATCTTGGATGACATGGGGGTGAGGAAATTATCAGCAGAAGTGAACTACTCCTTCAACATTTACCCCTAAAAACAGACACTCAAATTTGTAACATGGACTTCTATAAAGCTGCTTTGAAATGATGTGTATTGTGTAAAGCACTATAAAAATAAATGTAAATTGAACAATAAGCATTGTGGATCTCATGTTTGCGTTCTCCAGGTGTTGCAGAACGACGTGCTGGCCCATAAGACCACGGTGGAGGCTGTGAACACGGCGGGCCGGGAGCTGGTGGACTCCAGCGCTGGAGAGGAGGCCCGTGGACTTCAGATCAAGCTGGAGAACCTCAACCAGCGCTGGAAGACTGTCCTGGAGAAGACAGAGCAGAGATGGCAGCTTCTGGACAGCGCTTTACTGCAGGTCAGGAGAGAACACCAGCCAGGCCTCTCACAGGCACAGCGCTTCCTCAAATGGAGATATGATTGATGATGTTCTCAACATGAGGCCAAAAATGCCCTCTCTTAATCTTAAAGAATGTGAAAGAGCAGCCGTAAAGAGTTCGATGTCCACATGCTCTCAGTCTAAGAGTTTGCTTTAATGTGTGAACGCCTGAACGTCCAACAAAGAGCATAAAGTTCCTAATTTTGACTTAAAGGAGTAGTTCACTTTAAAAAAAACTTCCCTTTCCCTTTTTCCCTTTAATTTTGACAGTCCTAGTTTTAATGAATTGCAAAAAACTTTTTTGCTTACAATGTATATTTTTGCACTCCTGCTCATGTATTGTGTTGAGTCTTTCTCTCCAGACACCATTGTTCTGGTTTCAGGATTCCTACAAACTGGCCATGTTTAAGCCTAATAATCTGCGCTCATCAATCTTCGGGTGATGTGTGTGTGTGTGTGTGTGAACTCTATTGTTGTGACGCTGGCTGATCTGTCTTCTAGGCTCAAGGTTTCCACGGTGAGATTGAAGACGTGCAGCAGTGGCTGAAAGTCACGGAGCGTCAGCTGTTAGCGTCCAAAGCCCTGGGCGGATTACCAGACACGGCCCGAGAGCAGCTACACACACATCTGGTACGAGTTTAACACATCTGCACACACAGGGCAAGCTTGGACTCAGTGTTTCAGAAATTGATGTATTTGTTATTGAAAACAGTGTGCTATTAGAGAAGGTTTATCATTTAGAGGAATCATTCTCCCCAAATTGAACATTTTATCATCATTTACTCCTAAACAAACCAACATGACTTGAAGGAGTAGTTCACTTTAAAAACACTTTAGCTGATAATTTACTCGCCCCCGTGTCATCCAAGATGTCCATGTCTTTCTTTCTTCAGTCGAAAAGAAATGAAGGTTTTTGATGAAAACATTCCAGGATTTTCTCCATATAATGGACTTCAATGGGAACCAAACGGTTCAAGGTCCAAAAGACAGTTTCAGTGCAAACTGTTCAAAGGGCTTTAAACGACTCCAGACGATGAATAAGGGTCTTATCAAGCGAAACGATAGGTCATTTAATAAATAAATAACAAAGTTTAAGTTTTATAAGCTCAAATGCTCGCCTCGCTCTGTTCTGTGATGCGCGTTCGTGATTCTCCTGTTCATCAAAATAAATAAATCTTTTTCCGAGTCAATTCGTTTGTTTTGTTCGTTGAATGAAACAAATGACTCGGAAAAAGATTTGTTCATTTTGATGAAAATAGTCGATTGTTTCGCTAGATTCGTTCATTTTCATACTTTCGTTGAATGAACCAATTGACTCAAAAAAAGATTCGTTCATTTTGATAAACGAGTTCGAACAGGAGAATCACGAACGCGCATCACAGAACAGAGCAAGACGACCATTTGAGCTTATAAAACTTAAACTTTGTTATTTATTTATTAAATGAGCGATCGTTTCTCTTGATAAGACCCTTATTCATCGTCTGGAATCGTTTAAAGCCCTTTGAACAGTTTGCACTGAAACTGTCTTTTGGACCTTGAACCGTTTGGTTCCCATTGAAGTCCATTATATGGAGAAAATCCTGGAATGTTTTCATCAAAAACCTTCATTTCTTTTCGACTGAAGAAAGAAAGACATGGACATCTTGGATGACACGGGGGCGAGTAAATTATCAGCAGAAGTTTCTTTAAAAGTGAACTAATGCACAGAAGCATACAGTGAGCAGAATTGAGCTCTAACAATATCAAAAGCAATATACTGCATGAATATTGAAATATGGAATGTGAGTTTTCTGAAATACACTTTTAGAGCCGGACTGGTCAATGATTTCTTTGTGTGGAAAAGAACAGCTAGGAGATTCTGTAAAATCATGTTGGATATAAGAAAAAAAAAGTCTTAAACAGTTTTAATCTAACACGGGGATGAAAACACAACTTAATGGAATGATTTAAGGGGATTTCTGCTGATATATAAAGAATAAATGTATAGTACACTCCTTGAATAGTAAACATGTGTGTGTGTGTGTGTGTGTGTGTGTGTGTGTGTGTGTGTGTGTGTGTGTAGGAGCTCTGCAGTGCAATGGAAGTGAAGGAGGAAATATACAAGCAACTTCTTGAGCGAGGCCAGCAGATTTTGGCCTTGACCCCTGAGGGTCAGGACAGCACCACTGAACTGGACCTACGCAACCTGCAGGACAAGTGGGAGTGTGTTCAGGCCAAAGTGATGGAGAGGAAGGTGAGGACGGTCTGATTTACGCACTGTGTTCTTCCTGTCAGTTTGACTCATCTTCATCTTCATCATCATCAGTGGGCTGTAGCTGTGATATCGTATCTGTGAGTCATAAATCACATGGGGACATGGGGAATAGCGTTAATGTGTGTGTGTGTGTGTGTGTGTGATTGCCCATAGGTGAAACTGGAGGAAGCTCTAGCGATGGCCACAGACTTCCATAACTCACTGCAGGATTTCATCAACTGGCTGACCCAGGCCGAGCAGACGCTCACTATGATATCTCCCGCCTCTCTCATCCTGGAGACCATCCTGTTCCAGATAGACGAGCACAAGGTCAGCGCTCTCCGACACAGTACACTTCATGTCAATACACACTTCTATTTTATAAATGCGTATGCATATGTGTCATTTAAAAAATGTTTTGAGCTTGTGATTGTAATTAGACATTTTCTGACTTCTCTTTCTCTCTGATGACGAATGCAGGACTCTATAATAATGATTTAGGGCCCATTTACACAAAACCATTTTCAACTAAAAATGGACTTTTTATGCGTTTTTGACGTTTATTTACACGACAACTGTATTTTTGGGGCCTTCAAACGAAATATTTTGAAAACAGGTTTCAAAGTGCATGATGTGTAATCATGCACTTTGAATTAATTTTTATTTTAATCTATTTAAAATTTTTATTTAAAATAATTTTTTTTAATCAATTTTTATTTTAATCATGCACTTTGAATTATTTTTTTTTTTCACATAATTAGGGCTGTCAAACGGTTAATCGCATCCAAAATAAAAGTTTGTGTTTACATATTATGTGTGGGTGGACTGTGTATAATTGTTTTGTGTATATACATATATATATATATAAATACACACACACATGTATATTTAAGAAAAAAAAATTATTAATATATAAAATATTTATATTTGTATATAATATAAATTATATATATAAATCTATATGCAAAATATACATGAAAACATTTCTTAAATATATACAAGCATGTGTGTTTATTTAAATATATAAAATAATTATACACAGTGGACCCACATATATTATGTAAACACAAACTTTTATTTTGAATGCGATCAGCCCTAGTCGTAATGCGTTTTACGTAGTGCTTCTTTACGAAGTGACATCGCCAACTACTTTTTTCCAGCGATTTTACCGATTTCCGCAGCCATGTAGTTGTAGTTGATAGAAATAGATCTGCTGTATTTCTGCAGGTGTTTGTGATTGAGGTGAACTCTCATCGGGATCAAATCATCGAGCTGGATAAGACCGGGACACACCTGAAGTACTTCAGTCAGAAACAAGATGTGGTGTTGATCAAGAACCTCCTGCTGAGCGTTCAGGGCCGCTGGGAGAAGGTGGTTCAGCGCTCGGTGGAGAGAGGACGCCAGCTGGACGACGCCAGGAAACGGGCCAAGCAGGTGCGCTGAACTCTCCCGCCGAACTCGTGCACGCCGTCTCTAGAGGCGAGGATGAATCACACTCCACTTAATGGGGCTTTTTGTTCCACTGATCATCAAAGTGAGACTCTTTAAAGGAGTAGTTCACTTTTGCTGATAATTTCCTCGCCCCCACGTCATCCAAGATGTCCATGTCTTTCTTTCTTCAGTCGAAAAGAAATGAAGGTTTTTGATGAAAACATTCCAGGATTTTCTCCATATAATGGACTTCAATGGGAACCAAACGGTTCAAGGTCCAAAAGACAGTTTCAGTGCAAACTGTTCAAAGGGCTTTAAACGACTCCAGACGATGAATAAGGGTCTTATCAAGCGAAAAGGCAGAATTGCATGATAAAAAGTCACAATTGCTAGATATAGTCAGAATTGCGTGACAAATATGCAATTGCGAGATGTAAAGTCAGAATTTTGAGTTATAAAGTCAGAGTTATGAGATATTAAGTCAGAATTGTGAGATAACTATTCTGAGGGGGAAAAAATTGGCCTTGTAACTCGCAATTGTGAGAAAAAATGTCAGAATTTCGGCATATAAACTCGCACTTATGTGTTATAAAATCAGAATTGCGAGATGTAAACTTGCAATTGTGAAAAAAAAAATGAATTGTGAGATAAAAAGTCGCACTTCTGTTATTTTTTTCTCAGAATTGCGACTTTATATCACGCAATTCTGACTTCATATCTCGCAATTGTGAGATAAAAAGTTGCAATTAATTTTTTCTTTTTTTTTTTTAATTCAGTGGCGGAATTAAAAGCTTCCTTATCTGGAAATGCTGCCAAAGACACATTTAATTAAGAAGAAAAAAAAAAAAGACCTGGGGTGAGGGGGTGAATATATATGCAAACAACTGTAACTGATTCTCAGCAAACTTGTTGGACATGAAATAATATTTTGTTGTTTAGTATGAAAAAAGCCAAATGAAATCCTCTGGGGTTCAGTGGTGTAAAGTTGCTTGATATGCTGGGTTGTTTGAACTCAAATTTGGGTCAAATATGGACAAACCCAAATGTTGGGTTAAAAATGTAATTTATCTTTCACTTTTAAATTTTTTAATTGCATTTTTAACCCAACATTTGGGTTTGCCCATGTTTGACCCAAATTTGGGTTCAAACAACCCAGCATTTATCGGCTGGGAAAAGAATATGCCGTGATATACGGCTAACTACACAAATGGACTATCGCGCTCTTGTCTTTTGCAGTTCCACGAGACCTGGAACAAACTGATGGAGTGGCTGGACGAGTCCGAGAGGTCGCTGGACTCTGAGTTGGAGATCGCCAATGATCCGGACAGGATCAAGACACAGTTAACCCAGCACAAGGTGACTGGCCCAGTCCATTACCCAGTGTTCACTATTACCATTTCCACCTCAACTAGTCTAGCCAACTAGCATCAGATTCAGATCTATGTTTTTAACTGACTTAAAAAGTATGACTAGTCTTAAAAAGACTTTCAAGGGATACTCCACTTTTTTTGGAAATAGGCTCATTTGACCACTCCCCCAGAGTTAAGCAGTCGAGTTTTACCATTTTCGAATCCATTCAGCCGATTTTCTGTATCAGTAACCAGACAGTTTCTGGTCCCATTGACTTACATAGTATATATTTTTCAGCTTCAGCAATAATCTGCTGAGTGTTTCCTTTAAAACAAGACCAAACATGGCATTCTTGAATTACAACCATTTAAGTTCGAATAGTGCATTTTAACGCCCATTCTCAAAAAGAGTGGAGACAGGAAACGGGTTAAAGAGGTCCACAATGCCGAATAATGGAAGTAAATGCACTGAGCATGTTGATGTCTCCAGCATCAGTGTGTTTAAAGCAGGACGCGAGTGGGCGGAGGAGTGTGTGTAATTAACAGCTCAGCAGTGCCTTCAGATGAGTCAGTCACACTGATGACCTCAGGCGTCCCGGAAGGCCTCGCGGGGTGACGTGTGCCCTTGATCTGCATGTGGATGACCTCACGCTTGTGTTTGTCTTGTGTAGGACTTCCAGAAAGCTCTGGGCAGCAAACATTCAGTGTACGACACCACCAGCCGCACGGGCCGAGCTTTGAAGGACAAGACTTCCCTGAAAGATGACAACCAGAAACTGGACGACATGCTCAGTGAGCTCAGGGACAAATGGGACACAGTCTGCGGGAAATCTGTGGAGAGGTACATCCGTTTATCCCCCGTCCCCCATCTTTAGTTGATTATTCTCCATTGTTGCGGCTCCTCTCTTCCCAGTCTGTCAGTAACGCTCTGTTCACTTCCTGTCTCTATGAAGCCCCTCCTTCTGAAACACACTCTGTGCTCTGATTGGTCGGCTGGAGCGGTGTGTTGTGATTGGTCGAGCGCTTCGAGTGTGTTTGGGAAATGTCCCGCCCCTTAACCGCCAGTTTAACACACTACTAACTAACTCAACCAGGCCCCGCCCTTTTATTCTGCGCATTAATTATTATAATGAGGGATATTGTGACGTGTTCGTGACTCAAGTTAAAAGTGACGTCAGAACCCCTACAGTAAAATGCATATTTTCCTTTATGTATTTTAGCTGAAGTGTAAATTCTGAATGTTTTCGAGTGAAGGATATGTGTGTGTGACATCATATGGGCTGTGTTGTGCGCAGGCAGAACAAGCTTGAGGAGGCTCTGCTGTTCTCAGGTCAGTTCACAGACGCGCTGCAGGCCCTCATCGACTGGCTGTATCGAGTGGAACCGCAGCTAGCAGAAGACCAGCCGGTTCACGGGGACATAGACCTCGTCCTCAACCTCATCGACAGCCATAAGGTACTTTACACGGGTTTACACAGGATGGGATATTAAGAAATGAAGTAATAATTCAATCAAACCGATACAAAGATCTAACGTGATGATACGTATTCTGATATGATTGTTTTGGTTGTCCCTGTCTGACGCTTGCCACTACATTATTAAAACAATAATATCTTAGTAAATACCTTAAGTAATATTGACAAACTATATATCATTTGAAAGCTTACAATCTCTAGTTTCCATATTTGGTAACTGATTTTCAAAATAACTTACAGAGAAGCCATAATTTATCAATTTGCAAAAAGAATATTTTCATACTCATAAGGCGTGTTCAGACTTTTATTTTGAAATAGTGATGAACATGAAAAATCATGAAAAAAAGTTGGTTACCTCAGTTTGTTTTCATGCCAAGAGTTCAAAAGATTGCATCCATTCAATTATTTTAGAAAAAAGGTCTGAAAATGTTTTAAATATTACGAAAAAATAATAAATTCACCATTTGTGATGTGGCAGGAAGCTATAACGCACATGCGTGTTCTTTGTATGTGTTTCTCAGAGGTTGAATTCATATGAAAATCTGCCAAACTTCCCATACTACTTCTGAATAGGATCTCTACTTCATAAATTAAAAAAAAAATGATGGTTAATATCACTCAAAACACATATGGAAATGGAGGCGCCCTTATATGGGCAGTGATGGAGTCTGGTTGTGCCCTAGTGGAAGCGTTCGGTACTGCGCCCAAACAACATCTCACAGAAAGCTCATTTTTTGAGATATCAACCTAAAATTTTTAAACACAACCTTTTTAGCTTTGTATTTTCTGCAGTTTTAGAGTAGCCCAGGTTTTGAAAATATATCTTTTATGTAAAATATGAATAATTAATATTTTTACATTGTACATTTCCATAAACTCAAACTTGCACTTTCTTAATTTATTTCACTTCAACAAAAATCTGCCAAATCTCTTCTTTAAATCCAGACCAATCATTTGTCTATATTCTGTGTGTGCATTTTTCAAGCATTGAGCAACTTTCTCAAAATATCAATCCGTGCGTTTTCAGCCTGTTTGGAGTTTATGGCAAGAATGAAATATAATTATGCTGTAGTTTGATCAGAGGGAGTGTGATATATGACAGAACGCACTGGTTTCCATTAGGGGTGAGGGAGTCCTGCTGAGTCCAAACTCAATCTCATGTTTAGATGAGAGCACACTGGAGCTGATGAGGCTGGATGACCTCATTCATGATCATACTGTGAGCTTTGGTCACCAGCGGTCTTTGACTATGTTTGGTGCTGTTAACGCCGGATTTCTGTCGATGCAATCTAGAGCTGAACACAATCCAGCCTTTTGACAACATTCTATAAATATCTCAACATTTATGTAGTCTTGAGACACGGAAGGATGACCTAAGTGATCCATATTTCACACACCACATCATGAAAAACACAGAGCCAACATATTCATTTCTTTTGTAATGGCCGATGCTGATTGGAAGTCATGGCTTAGCACTGACGTGACTTGTTGTGTGCTAATGTCCTTAAGTCTGGCTGGAAAAATTTGAGTCACGTATTGAACACAAAACTGGAGCAGAACAGCTCATATCTCCATGTCTGTAATATATAAACACACACAGTATATATACACTAGAATGCGGTTTTCGGTCCTGGAAATAACTGTGGTGTGTGAAAGCTGTGTGGTCATGTGATCAAACGTGTGTCCCGTGATCTGCAGGTGTTCCAGAAAGAGTTGGGCAAGAGGACCGGCAGTGTGCAGGCCTTGAAGCGCTCGGCCCGAGAGCTGATCGAGAACACACACGATGACTCTTCCTGGGTCAAAGTTCAGATGCAGGAGCTGAGCACTCGCTGGGAGACGGTGTGTAGCCTCTCTGTGTCCAAACAGACTCGGCTGGAGCAGGCGCTGAGTCAGGTATGACCACATCTCACACACACACAACAGTCTTCCTGACCCTTAGATTTAAGCGAGATACTGGACCTTTTATGTAAATTGTCTGTCCAAAATCCAGCTTTTAATGTTGTTTATGTGTCTTTGTGTTGTTTTTAAATACGCTTTAAAGGGATAGTTCACTTTGAAATGAATTTTTGATATGTTTTATCAGGGCATTCAAGATGTAGGTGTCTTTGTTTCCTCAGTATTTTCAATTTTGATATTTTTAGGTCAAACCGTTGTTGTCTATCAGTCATATAATGGAGGTCTATGGTCACCACCTCAAAGAGCATGCACAGAGAAGTCCAGATTAAACATGATTTAATGACTCGTAAATGTAAGTACACATTGATGGCCTAAGACACCAAACGAGCGGTTTGTGTGAGAAAACCAACAGTATTTATATCGTTTTTACCTCTTGTAATCACAGCCACATCCAAGGGATCACTTGTGGGTGCGGGCGCTACGGTCTGTGCAAGCGTAAAAACGCTATAAATACTATTGGTTTTCTCACACAAACCGCTCGTTTCGTGTCTTAGGCCATCAGTGTGTACTTACATTTACGAGTCATTAAATCATGTTTAATCTGGACTTCTCTGTGCATGCTCTTTGAGGTGGTGACCATAGACCTCCATTATATGACTGACAAACAAGAACAGTTTGACCTAAAAATATCAAAATTGAAAATACTGCGGAAACAAAGACACCTACATCTTGGATGCCCTTGAGGTAAGATAAAACATATCAAAAATTAATTTCAAAGTGAACTATCCCTTTAAGACACACCATGTGTAAATTCATAAATCAACACCATCGCTGAGTATCTTCTCCTTAAAACTGCAGTGAACCAAAGATATACTGTTCTTTTATACGGGAAACTGATATCAGGGAAATTTAAATGCTGATTACCAGCCATGGGAAAACAATCAGTCACACTTTAGATTAGATTAGGGTCCAAATCACTGTTAACTACAACTTTTGCCCCAAACTCCTAATGACTGCTATTAATAGCTAAAGGAGTAATTAATTAAAAAAAAAATAAAAACTTTTGCTGATAATTTACTCACCCCCATGTCATCCAAGATGTCCATGTCTTTCTTTCTTCAGTCGAAAAGAAATTAAGGTTTTTGATGAAAACATTCCAGGATTTTCTCCATATAATGAACTTCAATGGGGTCCAAACGGTTCAAGATCCAAAAGACAGTTTCAGTGCAAACTGTTCAAAGGTCTTTAAACGACTCCAGACGATGAATAAGGGTCTTATCAAGCGAAACGATCACTCATTTAATAAATAAATAACAAAGTTTAAGTTTTATAAGCTCAAATGCTCGCCTTGCTCTGTTCTGTGATGCGCGTTCGTGACTCTCCTGTTCGAACTCGTTCATCAAAATGAACACATCTTTTTTTTTGAGTTGATACAACGAATGAAATGAACGAATTGACTCGGAAAAGATTAATGAACGAGTTCGAACAGGAGAGCAAGGCGAGCATTTGAGCTTATAAAACTTAAACTTTATTATTTATTTATTAAATGAGCGATCGTTTCGCTTGATAAGACCCTTATTCATCGTCTGGAGTCGTTTAAAGCCCTTTGAAGAGTTTGCTGAAACTGTCTTTTCCGTTTGGTTCCCATTGAAGTCCATTATATGGAGAAAATCCTGGAATGTTTTCATCAAAAACCTTCATTTCTTTTCGACTGAAGAAAGAAAGACATGGACATCTTGGATGACATGGGGGCGAGTAAATCATCAGCAAAAGTTTTTTAAAAAGTGAACTACTCCTTTAAGTTTTGGGTGGATTGAGGGATGTAGAATATGATCATGTAGAATAAGGCATTGATATGTGCTTTATAAGTACTAAAAAACAGTGGTTATTCTAGAAATATGCATGCTGATAAAAGCAACGAGCTTAAAATTACCAAAAATGTTTTATTTGTGATTTTTAAACAATAACTATTGGCACCTAGAATCAGTTGTCTGTCCTGTGTCCCTCAGGCTGAGGAGTTTCACTCCACCGTTCATATCTTACTGGAGTGGCTCGCAGAAGCGGAGCAGAGTCTTCGGTTTCACGGCGCGCTGCCGGACGATGAGGAAGCCCTCCGCGCGCTCATCCAGCAGCACAAGGTACGTTTCCCACAAACCATTTAACCAGGGAGATGTTTACCTCTCCAAAACCTCAATGGCATTAGGATATCAGCATTTACTGGCAACAGTACACACCAAACACACACTTTTATCTGTTCGGCATTACAGAGCGTTAGCCAGAGGGATCATAATCTCTCTGTGTCTGTGTTTTCCACAACTTGGACATTCTTTTTTTATTAGCTCTAATAATGTGAAGCCGGGTTCATTTTGACAGTCTCTCTCCGTAACAAAAGCCATACATGGCTCCAAATCTTTATTAACTCTGCCTGCCAGGAAAGAGTTCAACCCCGATTCCCTTGTAGTGTGATCTCATATTCACAACCGAGACATTATTCATGTCCACAGTGGAGGAAGCACACATCATGGATGATGATGATGATGATGGGCTTTAAAACCATCAGTTACTAACAAACTGTGCTTGATGGCAACATTTGACTGAATATACACAGATTTTGATAGTAACTTTTTTGAAATAACAAGTAAATCAATATCTGACAAAATAATCGTGATATTTCATGTAATATTTATTTAATTCATTTGGTGAGTAGCCGTCAGGGTTCCTGCTAAAGGGATACTCCACTTTTTTTGGAAATAGGCTCATTTTATAACTCCCCCAGAGTTAAACAGTTGAGTTTTACCGTTTTTGAATGTTTTCAGCCGATTTTTTGATATTTAGAAGAATATCAGTAGCCAGACAGTTTCTGGTCTCATTGACTTCCATAGCAGGAAAAAATATACTATAGAAGTCAATGAGACCAGAAACTGGTTACTGATATTCTTCTAAATATCAAAAAATCGGCTGAAAACATTCAAAAACGTTAAAACTCAACTGTTTAACTCTGGGGGAGTTGTAAAATGAGCCTATTTCCCAAAAAAGTGGAGTATCCCTTTAAAAAGCCTTAAAAGCATTGAATTTATGAATTTGGAAATAATACCTTAAAAAGTCTTGAATTTTGATATCTGGGTCTTAAAAGTTGTGCTGTATGTCAGTGTTAATTTCATTGACGAAAATAATGATGAAAACTTTACTTCAACGACATTTTTTTCACTGACGAAAACGAAACACTAACTAAATAAAACCTAGTTTTGAATGACAAAAACTTTGACGAAAATCTATTGACATTTTCAACGAATAAAAACTAGATAAAAAATAGGAAGCGATCCAGTCAGAACTGATGTCCTGCGTGTGTGTGTAGCTAATGTTAAAACAACTTAACATTGTTCGGCAAACTTTCTTGTGGCCTACTGAAATGTTTTTTTTATTTTACCTGCTTGAATTATCATCTTTTACCCATTCCACATTTGAAAAATAAATGAACACAAGTCGAAGGATTTTGTTTTTCTTTGCTGGTAGGGATGTGAAATAGGTATTCATTTTTTATTTTAATGGTCTTAAAGAGGTCTTAAAAAGACTTGAATTTAACTTGAAGAAACCTGTAGGAACCCTGAGCCGTGTAATAAGCAGAATAATAATATACAGTCATTAGAGCCAGACCGATATATCGGTATTTTCCAAACTATCGGTATCGGCAGTTATAATGGCCGATAAATGAATATTTCAAAAATAAAATGGAGTTGTATAGTTTGTCCACCAGAGGGCACTCTACACCGTCCCTGTTGGCAACACTCGTTTATTACGCGCAACACATTCAAAGCTAGCTAATGCCACTATCATCAGTAGAATTTAATGAGCTTTGTTAATTAATTAATGAGCTTTGGTTCCTCCTCTGTTCTGTTGCGATGATAAAAGAAACAAGTTTCTTTTTAAAATGCATTATCATATTATTTTAATTAAAACTCATACATAACTACAAATAACTAATGTTAGGGAAATCTGTTAATGTTCTGTTGTGCGTTCCTGAAAAAATTAAAATAAAAAATATCGGCCGATATATCGGAATTTAAAACCAACAAATATTTGTATCGGTATCGGCCTTCAAAATCCTTAATCGGTCGGGCTCTAACAGTCAGTAAAATGATCTCCTCTCGGTTTATTTTGACTGGGGTTTATAATAGCTTAACATGTTTTGTTTTAAATACCATTGAATTTCCCATAGGCATCACTGGCAGTGTAGACAGTTGTGTTGAATTATGTCATTAGATTATAATGGAAGCACAAGTTGATTGTGGACAACGTCTGAACTTTGATCATGGCGAGCGAGAACAACATTGGTCCTGAGGAATCATTCATGTCCTCAGATTGTGAAGGGCTTCTCTGAGTGGAATCATGTCCTCTTACTATTGGAATATCTTCTGATTCATGCAGGACTTTATGAAGAATCTGGAAGAGAAGAGGCTGGGCCTGAATAAAGCCACCAGTTTGGGAGAGGCGATTCTGTCCATCTGCCACCCGGACTCCATCACCACCATCAAACACTGGAACACCATCATTAAAGCGCGCTTCGAGGAGGTCGGTCTATCTCTATATAATGCATGCAGTAAAACTGTATATTGCATAATGCGTAGTTCATGAAAGCTTTATTACATCCTTGTTGACAAATGAAATTTACAAAGTTTTATTGCATATAGCTAAGACAATACATATTTGACCTGTAATATTTTAAAATTAATATTTTTAATATTTTAAAATTATTTTATTTGTGTGTTCTGTAGAAGTTCTCATTTTAATATATTCATTTTTATATATTTATTTAATTTAGCACATTTCAGTTCAGCACTGTTTTACTAGGAGTGTTATGTTTGTTTTTATTCCAGTATCCAATAAAAAAAAAAAAACGGTTTAAAAAATCGGTTATCGGTTGAATAATCGGTTATCGGCCTAAATATCGGTATCGGTAAAATCTACGATCAGTCGAGCTCTGATGGGAAGAGTGCAGAGTTAGCTCTTCAATGGGATGAGAGTGAGAATGAGTTAGCGGTATGACTGGGAATGATAAGGATCTATTATTGGTTTGCATGAGTTCCAAGTATATACATCTATCAAATTTCTAAAAGAAATGTGTAATTAAATGGTAAAAAAGTAGTTGTTTTTATATAAAAATATGATTTTCTTTTCTATTTTCTATTATGGTTAAAAAGTTTTTTTTATTTGAATGATTGAAGCTATTTCATGTAAAATAAATAAAATAAATATTTGAAATAACATTTTAAAATATTTATTTATATATTTTTAAATATTTATTTATATAAAACATATTTAAAATAAATATGTTTTATATAAATAAATATTTAAAAATATATTTAAAAATATAAAATACATATTTAAAATAATTTTTTAAAATATTTATTTATATATTTTTAAACATATTTTTAAATATTTCTTTATATAAAACATATTTATTTTAAATATTTATAATAAATATGTCATGGTTAGAACATAATGCACGCCATAGTGGGTTAATACCAGGCTTTTAAATATATTTTTAAATATTTATTTATATAAAACATACGTTTTATATAAATAAATATTTAAAAATATAAAAATAAATATTTAAAATAATATTTTAAAATATGTATTTATATATTTTTAAATATATTTTTAAATATTTATTTAAATAAAACATATTTATTTTAAATATTTAAAATAAATATGTCATGGTTAGAACATAATGCACGGCATAGTGGGTTAATACCAGGCCTGACATGGTCTACAGTGTCCGTAGGCTCATCAGATCTCTGTGTCCATGTCAGGTGACGGCCTGGGCTCGACAGCACCAGCAGAGACTCTCCAGTGCTCTGGCCGACCTGCTGGCCACTCAGGAACTGCTGGAGAACCTCCTGAACTGGCTCCAGTGGGCCGAGACCACACTCGGAGAGAAAGACAAGGAACCTCTTCCTCAGGAGCTTGAGCAAGTCAAGTCACTCATCGCTGAACACCAGGTACCATCAAGAGCTCAGTATAGCGTCATTACATCAAAAGGGTTATTAGTGTGAATTGTAGAAACAAACTGTATGTGTCTTTGTACAAGACGTTCATGGAAGAGATGACCAGAAAACAGCCGGATGTGGACAAAATCACCAAAACTCATAAAAGGAAAGCCACCGCAGACCCCCCGGTGCAGTCTCAGATCCCCGTTCTACACAAAGGTCGATCAGTCAGTGAGTACCGAAAAGCTGAGTCCAGTGTTTCAATGCAGTTTGGCACAGGCATCACATGGTCTTTGAATCACATTACTATTGAACAATACTATTGTTTTAGCATGATTTGATATCTAGGTTGAGGGGTCAGCGTTGGCGTAAGGGTTGATGTTTAAAAATATGGAGGTGCGTTAAGAGTTTGGGATAGGGTTTGTTAATACAAAGACCCAGGCCGTGTCAAAATCACATACTCTCTCAGGATTGTTTGTTTAAGTCCTTTGTTTTTGGTCATCAGGAAAGAGATCTCCTACACAAACCATGTACGCCGCAGCATCACAGGCACAAATCGAGACCAAGAACCCCAGAGTGAACCTGCTGGTCAGCAAGTGGCAGCAAGTGTGGCTTCTGGCTCTGGACAGGAGAAGGAAGCTCAACGATGCTCTGGACAGACTAGAGGAGGTCAGTGGTACACACACACCTGACCTCAGATCTGAGCCGTGTCAAATGTAGTCATCCTTAAAAACTCTTAAATCTGACTTACAATTCTATATATTGTATTTAAAAGCCCTGTGGATTCTCTGAGTAACAGTCATGTCTATCTTCTGCTCTAAGCTGAAAGAGTTTGCCAACTTCGACTTTGACGTATGGAGGAAACGCTACATGCGCTGGATGAACCACAAGAAATCACGCGTCATGGACTTCTTCCGTCGGATTGATAAAGACCAGGATGGCAAAGTCACGAGGCAGGAATTCATCGACGGCATCCTGTCCTCAAGTAAGGAAAGACTTCAAACTGTGTCTTCTTTAAAGGAGTAGTTGATGATTTACTCGCCCCCGTGTCATCCAAGATGTCCATGTCTTTCTTTCTTCAGTCGAAAAGAAATTAAAGTTTTTGATGAAAACATTCCAGGATTTTCTCCATATAATGGACTTCAATGGGAACCAAACGCTCCAAAAGACAGTTTCAGTGCAAACTGTTCAAAGGGCTTTAAACGACTCCAGACGATGAATAAGGGTCTTATCAAGCGAAACGATCACTCATTTAATAAATAAATAACAAAGTTTAAGTTTTATAAACTCAAATGCTCGCCTTGCTCTGTTCTGTGATGCGCGTTCGAGACTCTCCTGTTCGAACTCGTTCTTTGAACTTGAATCTTTTCCTGAGTCAATTCGTTCATTTTGTTCGTTGAATGAATCAAATGACTCGAAAAAAAGATTAGTTCATTTTGATGAAAATTACCAATCGTTTCGCTTGATAAGACCCTTATTCATCGTCTGGAATCGTTTAAAGCCCTTTGAACAGTTTGCACTGAAACTGTCATTTGGAATGTTTGGTTCCCATTGAAGTCCATTATATGGAGAAAATCCTGGAATGTTTTCATCAAAAACCTTCATTTCTTTTCGACTGAAGAAAGAAAGACGTGGACATCTTGGATGACATGGGGGTGAGTAAATTATCAGCAAAAGTGTTTTTAAAAGTGAACTACTCGTTTTAGTCTTTGGGGTGTTACCCTCACTCTTCTCTGTTCCTGTAGAGTTTCCCACCAGTCGTCTGGAGATGAGCGCCGTGGCGGACATCTTTGATCGGGACGGCGATGGTTACATTGACTACTATGAGTTTGTGGCTGCTTTACATCCCAACAAAGACGCCTATAAACCCTTAACCGATGCTGACAAAATTGAAGATGAGGTAAACGTGACCAGCTTACGTTCTGGAAGTGTTAGAGATGACCTTTCATGAAGTCGTTTCCACTCTGATTTATGACTTCATGTGTTTAGGTGACTCGCCAAGTTGCTAAGTGCAAGTGTCCCAAGCGCTTCCAAGTAGAGCAGATTGGCGCCAACAAATATCGGGTAAGTGACGAGTTTTTCAAGCTTTGGAGATGAGTCAAGAAAAAGCTTTATATTTATGAAACTTGATTCAGGATGGAACTCTACGCCAATAGAAATGTCGAATCCTGTGCATTGTGTCAATTTCAAAATAAAACTCACAAGATCCCCAAAACGATCACTGGACTATGGCTCTGAAAGTGTCATTTTACAACAAAGTGATGGTTAAAAATGACCTCAATGCTAGAAAAAATCCTCCTTTTATTACAAAATATGTTGTACTGGATGTAAACAATATAGTAAAGCTCAGTCGTACACTGGCAAGGCCTATTCCTTCTATGAAAGCCGATATAAGGAATGTTTTGAGGACGAGATGGAAACATGAATACTGGAAAGTTGGCAGTGTTCCTCAGGCCCGCGTTAAAACCAGTCCCCAAAACAAACCTCTTTGTCCCGCCGCTGTGGATGCCAAAGAGAATGACTTCATGACATTTTTATGTGCCGTTGCATTTCTCAATCTCTAAGTGTGAGGGTTTTCCACCGGTCCACTTCTCTCTGACACTCCTAATAAACAGATCCCATACCGTTTGGTCACGGTCACCCGCTGCCCATAATCTGAGGGAATAATGAAGGTGTTCATAAAAACGACAGAACCTTTCACTTTCTTTGGATTTCAAAAGAATTGATTGTTAAGTGAACTGATATTTACTAACGTTTGTCTTTTCATTGTTTTCTCTCCACATCAGTTCTACCTCGGAAACCAGGTATACATGCATTGAGCTTTTAAAAGATTTGCTGTGCTGCCCTGTTTGCTTTATCTGATCCCTAATATTTAAGGCTGTCTTAAACTCACAAGCCGATAAGCAAATTTAAGCTAGTTTTCAACCCTTTTCCCAAAGCCAGCCATTTAGTTTGAGACTCGGCGCTGTGCAAATCTCCACTGGAATTCAGGCACAGTGGAACGGGAAAGTAACCAGTGTAGGTGAAGCTAGAAATAGAGAGTGAAACATCTACTTCCCTGATAATAGATATCAGTTCTGATATGTCCGTAATGTCCTTTGTGTTGTGAGCAATTATTAGACCGATTAATTTAAGCAAGTTAAATGTTTGGGAATAGTTTCAAGTGTAATTTGAGTGTAATTCAAAAAATAGTGTCCCCGTTATACATCTTACATGTACTTACAGTACCATAGTAATAGTAGATTGTGTATAATTACAAGCAACGAACCCTATAACAAACCCTAAGCATGTAGTAAGCACATGTAGTTAATTAATATCTCAGGGATTACACCCCCCCCAAAAAAAATCAATTACTCGCCCTCATGTCGTTCCAAACCTGTAAGACTCTAGTTTATCTTTTGAAACCCTAAATCTGAGATATTTCTGATGAACTTTTTGAAGCATTAAAGGACTAGTTCACTTTTGAAAAAACTTTTGCTGATAATTTACTCACCCCCATGTCATCCAAGATGTCCATGTCTTTCTTTCTTCAGTCGAAAAGAAATGAAGGTTTTTGATGAAAACATTCCAGGATTTTCTCCATATAATGGACTTCAATGGGACCCAAATGAGAGTCCAAAAAACAGTTTCAGTGCAAACTGTTCAAAGGGCTTTAAACGATTCCAGACGATGAATAAGGGTCTTATCAAGCGAAACGATCGCTCATTTAATAAATAAATAACAAAGTTTAAGTTTTATAAGCTCAAATGCTCGCCTTGCTCTGTTCTGTGATGCGCGTTCGTGACTCTCCTGTTCGAACTCGTTCATTAAAATGAACAAATCTTTTTCCGAGTCATTTGGGTCATTCAACGAACGAAACAAATAAACAAACAAATTGACTCAGAAAAAGATTCGTTCATTTTGATGAACGAGTTTGAACAGGAGAGTCACGAACGCGCATCACAGAACAGAGCAAGGCGAGCATTTGAGCTTATAAAACTTAAACTTTGTTATTTATTTATTAAATGAGCGATCGTTTCGCTCGATAAGACCCTTATTCATCGTCTGGAATCGTTTAAAGCCCTTTGAACAGTTTGCACTGAAACTGTCTTTTGGACCTTGAATCGTTTGGTTCCCATTGAAGTCCATTATATGGAGAAAATCCTGGAATGTTTTCATCAAAAACCTTCATTTCTTTTCGACTGAAGAAAGAAAGACATGGACATCTTGGGTGACATGGGGGCGAGTAAATTATCAGCAAAAAGTTTTTTTAAAAGTGAACTACTCCTTTAAAGTGGTAGTTGCGTAGACTGTCAATGCAGGCACAGAAATCTCTCAGATTTGATTAAAACATATTCATTTGTGTTTCGAAGATGAATGGAAGTCTTATGGCTTTGGAAAGACACACGGGTGAGTAAACTATCCCCTTTAAAATGAAAATGACCAACCAAAGCTTTTTCAAAAGCGATACGCCATGAAAGCCCTTTGGATAATAGTGATTTTTGCGTGGATAAGACCAGTAACAGTACGGTAAATGACATTAATAATTGCAGCTGTTTATAGTTTACAGTCAACATGCTGTAGCACATTGAATCAGAACATGTATTCACATGTTCAGGCCTGGTTTAGGTAACTGTACAGTGCAGTCATTTTAAAATCTTACCAGTAGTTAATCCAGAAAGGAAAAGGTTGCTAATGTTGAACTATCACATCACCTATCTGCTTCTGAGTTGAAACACATCTCTCCCCGCAGCGCTGCTTTCTGCTTCTCTTTATTATTTGCGAGAGCTTTGCAACATAACACAGTCTGCTTGCCTTCTGCTACCTGCCCAATCCCCTTCAACGCCAGTGAACTTACTCCTGCTTTTAACCACATGTTGTGGCTGATGTTCAAACAAGCCAAAGCTTCATGGTTTTCCCGACATAAATCACATCAAATCATGAGCTACATGCTTTCTCAGGGAAGATCCGTGACTCTTAGCTGGTTTTATCGGGCCAGGCCTCATGTTTTTCTTCCTTTGTGTTGAGAACTTTATATCACATCAACTGAAACCATTCTTTTGACAGTTTGGTCTCGTTCACTGCTTACACGATCCCTTAATCGCCGACGAGACTATAACAAACAGGGACAATCAAAATCTAAGCCCCCATCTACACGTTGCGGTTTTGGAAAGCTGTATCCTGGTAATGGTCATCCTTAAAGCCGTCTGTTGTGATTTCTCTTGATCATGCTTCAAAATTCATCTTCCCAATCACCAAATTCACCAATGGTATCGATTCATTCTGGGTAGAGCGGCGGGCGGTCGGGCCGGAGAGGTCATGTCGAGTCGATCTCAGCCATTACTCCATATTGTGTGTGGGTGGAGTCGAGCATCACGCATCCTCTATGAGAATGATAGTTTGTAGTTCTAGACAGTGCAACTTCTGTATGTATTGTTGGTTTGTGGAAAAAGTTCTCATATGGTATGGTTTCTTTCCTTCTTTTTCTTTCCAGAAAGCATGAGGCCATAATTTTGTGTGCTGTGAAATCTGTATGCCTTGGCCAAATCCAACTGGCAACAATCATTTGCAATCAAATGATCTGGCTGGATGTATACTTTAGCTTATGTTCAGTCGAGTTATGCCTCAGTGTTCTCTATGGTCCAGTGCCCTTATTGGTATGAAAACAGAGGTGTAGAGCGCACCCTAGTGGACACACTGATCACTGTACTGTCTTAAATGTGCACTAAGTCACTTTTTAGAGCGTAGTAAAGTTTCAGACAGGAAGAAATTGACAATATGTCTGACAAACGTTTAACATGATTGATTACTGTAATGTAATTACTTTTCTCTGGGATTATTCTTGATGTTCTGTAATTTAATTACAGTTACTTCTGATGCAATTTAAATACTGTATTATAGACTATGGGACAAATCAAATATAAAACTTTAACGTCTAATGTAAAAATGTATGTTTTTAATTTAAAGTTCTCCCTTTAAATACTTTGTTCAGTTCAGGAATAATTTATGCAATTTTATATTCATCTGAAAGAATTAGAAGAGCAGTGTCATGTCTATCCCTGTATTGTTTAACTGGTGAAGTGTTTTAATGCAATACTTTTTTAGTGAGTAATTAGTACAGTAATCTAATTACACAGTTGAATATGTAATTAGTAGCTAGTAATTAATTACTTTTTTAGAGTAACTTACCCAACATTGCTCATATGAGATGCAGACTCAGTATAATATCAGTAATACTCACCTAATTTTAAAATAAACAACTAGGGCTGTCAAAAACGATTAATCGCGATTAATCGCATCCAAAATAAAAGTTTGTGTTTACATAATATATGTGGGTGCACTGTGTATAATTATTTTATATATATAAATACACACACATGCTTGTATATATTTAAGAAATATTTTATATACTGTATATAGATTTATATATGTAATTTATATTATATATATATATAATATTTTATATATAAATAATATTTTTTTCTTAAATATACATGCATGTGTGTGTATTTATATATATATTTATATATATATATAATAATTATATATATATATAATAATTATACACAGTGCACCCACACATATTATGTGAACACAAACTTTTATTTTGAATGTGATTAATCGCGATTAAGCGTTTGACAGCCATAATAAAAATTTGTATATAATTTTGTTAAAAATAAAATATTGTGTTATATTTTATATATAAATAATATTTTTTTTCTTAAATATACATGCATGTGTGAGCTTATATATATATATATATATATATACAAAATAATTATATTATTTTATAATATAATATATTATATTTTGTATATAAATAATATTTTTTCTTAAATATATACAAGCATGTGTGTGTATTTATATGTATATACAAAATAATTATACACAGTGCACCCACATATATTATGTAAACACAAACTTTTATTTTGAATGTGATTAATCGCGATTAATCGTTTGACAGCCATAATAAAAATTTGTATATAATTTTGTTAAAAATAAAATATTGTGTTATATTTTATATATAAATAATATTTTTTTTCTTAAATATACATGCATGTGTGAGCTTATATATATATATATATATATATATATATACAAAATAATTATATTATTTTATAATATAATATATTATATTTTGTATATAAATAATATTTTTTCTTAAATATATACAAGCATGTGTGTGTATTTATATGTATATACAAAATAATTATACACAGTGCACCCACATATATTATGTAAACACAAACTTTTATTTTGAATGTGATTAATCGCGATTAATCGTTTGACAGCCATAATAAAAATTTGTATATAATGTTTTTAAAAATAAAATATTATGTTATATTTTATATATAAATATGATTTTTTTCTTAAATATACATGCATGTGTGTGTGTATATATATATATATATATATATATATATATATATATATATATAAATAATTATACATAGTGCACCGACAGCCATAATAAAATTTTTTATATAATGTTGTTAAAAATAAAATATTTGTTTATGCTTAAAAACTAGAGAGAGAAATGTTATAAAAACACTTTTGAATTTAGAATTAATCACAGGTGATACATATATCTACAAATCAAGTATTTCTATTCTAGTGAATAATAGTGTTCATGATGGAAATCTTCTGCGTCATGCTTCCTCCACGCCTGCAGGTGGCAGTATATGTTCTAGAACTACCATAATATCATCCAACAAAACACAGTAAGACTGACTTTGTGCACGTTTAATGACATCCAGTGACCAGCACCACCACACTCAATATTCTCTCACGATGAGTCTTAAATTAGCACAAAGCCACACATGAACCCAGTTGGATTGACCATTCATTTCACATCTCCTGGAATGAAACCAATGTTGTGTCTCAATCAAAAATGGTTTTGTCTAAATCAAATCGCTCAGCAGGGCAACGAAGGAAACGAGGCGATAAACTGAAGTATAGTCTAACTGGACCGAGATCACCCACATTTAGTGGTGTTCTAGTGCCGAGGTTTCTGCCGTTGCTCTGCTGTGTGTGTGTCACTGATAAACATGACCGTATCACGGAGGAATGACTGTGCTCTCTGTCCGTGTTCAGTTCGGAGACTCCCAGCAGCTCCGGCTGGTGCGGATCCTGCGCAGTACGGTGATGGTGCGGGTCGGCGGGGGCTGGATGGCCCTGGATGAGTTCCTGGTGAAAAACGACCCGTGCAGAGGTAACGTCCAGACACTTTAACTTCAGCCGGGTGATTTAATCACACTGACATCATGAATAACTCAATTCTTCAATTTAGTTGTAAAGTGTTTTGCTCCAACAGTTCTGTTCCAAAACCTAGTTGAGTTTCCTGTGCAGCTTTAACACATCATAGACGCTTTCCCATGGGAAATACTGCCAAGAGACCTTGTTTTATACTACCGCTGTTGAATGCTTGATTCTGATTGGTTGAGAACGTTCTAAAGGTGTGCAGTTATTTTCAGGGAAACGCACGGCTAAAGTAGTTTCGGCAGGTTTGACCGCATCACAGTTTTATATCACTGCGCGTAGTTAACTGTAATCACGGAAAATAGGATACGATTCATAACGAGAAAAAACATGCAGGCCCATGCGCTTGATCTGCAACTTCACAATCAAGAGAGCCTAAGCCCCGCCCCTCCACTTCCTGCTCATGGGATCTTATTTCGGAAAAATATGTATGGCAGTCAATGGCGAGAGACAACTTATCTTTTTATTCCGTCTGAACTGTGCCCTCAATTACACATATGATGTTTGTCAATTTAAAAGATAATTCCGAAAGACAAAAACGTTGAAGTTTGTCATACAACAGAAGAGTAACATTTAGTTTTATGTGAAAATCGCTCGATGAACTACATCTCGCGAGAAGCGAAATGACGAACAAGATCCGCTGCTCGTGTGTGTGCAGTCTGGTACAAAACACTCTGTCATTGTTTCTACGTAAGACTGTAGAAACAATGACAGACATTAGCCTCAGTAAAGTTAGCTTCAGTCATTGAGAGAAAATGTGCGCCTTTGGGGTTTGTAGTCTTTGTAATTACGTATTTTCACAGTCTTATACCTCAACGATTTTACATCAAACTGCGACTTTCTTTACTTTAAAATGTATCTATTAATTTTACGAACATCACATGTGTAATTCAGGGCACAATTCAAACGAGATCAAAATATTTGTTGTCTCTCGCCATTGACTAGCATACAATATTTTTTCCGAGATAAGGTCTCATGGTGTTCGACCGGAAGAGGAGGGACTTAGGCTCTCGATGGTCACATACAGTTTAATTTGAATAAATAAAGTATGTAGTCCTATCTATAATGGGCTAAATAGAAAATTAAAAAAACAGACTCAGGAAACCCAGACTATTGTATTGCATCATTTTTCTAATAATTCAACGCCCTGTCGTCAATTATTCCGTACTTAACCAAATTCAAAAGCAGAATCACATGTCCGTCATGGAAAAAGCAATATAGCATTGCGACAAGCTATAATAAGTTCAGTCTTACTCATAAATGGACAGTTGGGTCACTTGTGAGGTTGATCTCAGTCAAGATTGCCAGTGTAGGCCGTAGAAAGCACTGCAGCTCACGAGGCTTTGGAACAGAACCCACCCATACACCAATGTAGTGTCGGCCCAGATCCGGCCCACATGTGGATTCAACGCGTCTGGGCCGACACTGTGTTGCTGTTTGGGTATGCATAGTAAATCCAGAGTTTAGTGTCCGTTAATATTTACATGCTGATGGATATTCTCATAGGGTGTAATAATGTGTTGTGGCTGAATCTTTTCTTCCTGCACTCTGATTGGCTGTTTCTGAGATTCTTAAAGCTTGCCGGTTTCTTCCCATGAAGCTTTTCTTTCAGAATTTCCCTTTTCCTGCTGCTTTGTTAGTGAACCCAATTATGGTTTCTTCTAGTTCACCACCACGGGAGTAAAATGTTGCGCTCGGAATCAAACTCTTCGATTACTCAGTCTCCTATAGGTTGGCAACTCTCACACTTTCTCTCCTTGCTCAATCCCAGTGGTATGTGTGCATCCCTGAGTGTGTGTGAGTGTGTGTGTGTGTGTGCTGCAGTGATCCTTGAATGGTATTCTCATTAACATTAATCTCACGCTTCCCTTTCCATCGTGCTGTCTGGGACTGTTTAGCATGAGGTCTCGAGTCATGTGTCCTCTCTCGCTTTCTCTGCATGTGTTTACTGGAGCTCTCTGAAACTTGCTTGACAATCTCATCTATGCAAGATATGATTAACTCATCCAAGTGAAAAATACACGATGAACTTGAAACTTAACGTTTTTTTTTTTTCTAAAATGCATTGTCTAGCACTTAAAGGAGTAGTTCACTTTTGAAAAAGCTTTTGCTGATGATTTTCTCACCCCCATGTCATCCAAGATGTCCATGTCTTTCTTTCTTCAGTCAAAAAGAAATGAAGGTTTTTGATGAAAACATTCCAGGATTTTCTCCATATAATGGACTTCAATGGGAACCAAACGGTTCAAGGTCCAAAAGACAGTTTCAGTGCAAACTGTTCAAAGGGCTTTAAACGACTCCAGACGATGAATAAGGGTCTTATCAAGCGAAACGATCGCTCATTTAATAAATAAATAACAAAGTTTAAGTTTTATAAGCTCAAATGCTCGCCTTGCTCTGTTCTGTGATGCGCGTTCGTGACTCTCCTGTTCGAACTTGTTCATCAAAATGAATGAATCTTTTTTCATGTCAATTCGTTCATTTCGTTCGATGAATGAACCAAATGACCCTTATTCATCGTCTGGAGTCGTTTAAAGCCCTTTGAACAGTTTGCACTGAAACTGTCTTTTGGACCTTGAACCGTTTGGTTCCCATTGAAGTCCATTATATGGAGAAAATCCTGGAATGTTTTCATCAAAAACCTTCATTTCTTTTCGACTGAAGAAAGAAAGACATGGACATCTTGGATGACATGGGGGCGAGTAAATAATCAGCAAAAGTGTTTTTTTAAAAGTGAACTACTCCTTTAATCCTATACAATAATATATTTGTATGCAGCATTGATGTTTTCATTATCATGATTATTTTGCCAGTGATGTGAAATGCATGCAAGTCATTGTCTACATCAAACACTGAAGTGTGTTTTGCTCATCAATCCCCAACCCGGTCAATGATGCCTTCATAACTCAGATCAGAACCTTTGGCTTTCAGAAATAAGTTCTTGAAACGTGAAACTAAAGTTAAAGTTGATTTAGAGCTCTATGAACAACATAAATGGCTTGATTGTTGATTACAAATAATAATAATTTTGACTTCACAGTAAAAATGTGTTCACAGTAATTATGGTATGGTAATTAAATTGATATAGAAAATTTTACAGAATTTTTTTTTACTAAATTGACAATACGACTAAATGCAATCGACGATACACTCTTAAAAATCAAGGTTCTTCATTGGCATCTACGGTCCTACGAGGAATCTTCCCGTTTCACAAAAGGTTCTTTATAATGGAAAAAGGTTCTTCAGATTTGTTAAATGTCATTTACACTAAAAAAAAGGTTATTGAAGGAAAACTGTTATTTAGGGAACTAAAGCTCTTCTGTAGCATCGATGCCAAACCTTTCATTTTTAAGAGTGTACCACACATGTTGTACACAGACCTTAAGTTGGACTGAACCCCAGATGTTCAGATGAAGAGCTTGTTTCTTGAAACCGGCGCTGAAGGTTTTGCTGTGGTCACGTGTCTCTCCTCACTAAACTGCGTGCTCTTCCTCCAGCAAAGGGCAGAACCAACGTGGAGCTGCGCGAGAAGTTTATTCTCCCAGAAGGCACCACCCAGGTGATGGCCAGTTTCCGCTACAGAGGTCGGAGGTCACGGCCTTCCTCAAGAGGCCCCTCCCCTAACAGATCCAACTCCAGCCACAGCTGCCCCGCACAACCCAACCCATCGGGCGCCAGCACACCCAAGGTATGCTTATCCATGATAGGAACAAAACGAAACCCGGAACTGCTCCATGTTTTTGTCACATTTTCCTGTGGCCGATCATTAAGCTCGGTTCCAGAACCTAGTGAGCTGCCTTGCTGTCAGATCTTGGTGATTGATTTAGAACGCTCTACATTGATTAATACATAATACATACAGCACACGGATCAAAGTCACAGCTCATTTCAAGTGAGTTTTGTCTAATACCAAGATGATTAACTCAAACTCTCATACAGTGTTGCAGAATAAAGACCTGTTCACACCATGGACGATAACTAGAACCATAAACATATAGTCCTAAAAGTATTCTTAACCCTCCGGTGCTCACACTTGTTGTCCTCCCGGTCAAAAGTGACCGGACACCTAAAAATTAAATTTCCTCCATCCCAGTAAAACCAATGCAATTTATTTTTGTTCTATAATATTTATTCTTTGTAATTTAGTATTTTGAGACAATTTTATTGAATTTATTAATATTTATTCTATGTTTATGGTCTATTTTTCCCATGGGAAAATATATATATTTTTCTATATATATATTATTTATTTTTTTTTTCAAAAAGTATTAATGCAGTATTTTAGTTTAATATAGAGTCTAGGCCTTCAAAAAAAAATATATTTTTTGAAGAAAATTAGCACCATCTGGTTACAGTATAGAGAAAAAGTGTAGAATCATGGTGTAACCACTAGATGGCATGTACAGCTCTCTATGGAGAGGCATGTGAATTCCCCAGATGTTTATGAACACATTTTTTTTGGTGGATTTGAATATAATAACGATTTTTTATTTAAAAAAAAAAAAGTAAAAAAAAAAAAAGTAAATTTTTGTTTTTTTGTCAATTTCCCATTCATTTCCTATGGGTCGGTCATTTTTGACCGAAGACCACAAGTGTGACTATTTTTTTTACGACTACTTAGCATGCTCGGATCATGACCTCAATTTTTTTGTGTTCGCATTCATAATGCCATAAAAGTCACCAAGTTTCATAACATTCCGATGAAGCTGTGATTTTTAGAAATTCAAAACAGAAAATTTTTCCGTCAGAAATGACCGAAGAGCACCTGAGGGTTAATATAAAAGAGTAGCAGAGTCCACAGAGGAACAATATCATTGGAATCACTTTCAGAATAAGTTTTTCTAGCTGATAAACGCTAAAAACATTGACAGCCAATCAGAATCCATCCTGCTTTAATGAGCTTGAGCATTTAACGTGGCAGACGAACAAACTGCAGCACACGCTTAGAATAAACAGAATGATATCATGCGTTGGTGTGGACGCCAATATAGTTATCTAGTTATCATTCTTGGCCTCAAGTCTCGCCTTGTAAATAGAAAAGCAGATCGCCAATTACGGAGTGCAAACGAATCCGAAATAGCAAGGTTTGGGAAAGTTTTACAAAACTTAAAACCAACAATGCTGTCCTGTGCAATACATGCAAGGAGCACAACACGCATGTTGGAGCACTTAAAGAGGAAACATACTTTTTTAAGTAACAAACTTAAAGAGAATGACCTGTTTAGTCGGCTCAAGTTCATTAAAATAACTATTTCAAAAGCTGAACTGATTTTCTTTTTTGTATATTATAGTAAGAATTGAAAAAAGCTGAATAATCGTTCCAAACTTACTGATTAACCGGCAAAATAATCGCCGATTAATCGTTCTTAAAATCGTTAGATTAATCGATTATCAAAATAATCGTTTGTCGCATCCCTATGAGTGAACGGACTTTCCTTGAAAGGAACTTTGGTTTGCTGTTAGTATTTTTTTAAGCTTCTAAGATAAAATACATAACGCACACAAAAATGTTGTTAAAAAAAGTAACTTTAGACTATTTTTTATCTATTTTTTTTCAGAAGTGAATGAATTATGTTTATATTTAACTCACTTCATTGTTGATGTGGAATGTAGAATTTGTCCGGAAGACAATATTTCAGAAAGGCAGCGCAAACATCTGCATCTATGACATCATGAAGTGCTGCCTACAAAGGGAGCTCACTAGGATTTGGAACAGAGCCATTGACTATCCCATCATCATTTGTTGATATATAATTGTTTCCTGTATTGTCTTTCTTTTCCATTGCTACCCTTTGTATGTGGTTTATCCACGATTGTTTCTCACAGACTCCCCAACATTTAATCCGAAATTATGATAAACCCTGGCTGACAAACAGCAAATCAGCTACTCCCCTTAAATCATCTGACTCCTTTGACAGCCAAGGGTCGTCCAATGAGGTATAGTGCTTAAGAAATGAGTGGCAAACCCCCGTCTAATCTCCGTCTCTGTTTCTGATCTAATCACTTCCTGTGTGGGTTTGTGATTGAGTTCAGTCTCTATCTCTGGCTTTGCGGTGATGCATGGACGGGACTCGTCCGCTGTTAAAGTCCTATAATTCTAATCTTTTCAGCTGGTGTGATTGTCTTGAATTCAATCAGCTTGATCTACAAAGACAAACTGGGCCTTCTCTAACTGTTGCCACTAAAACTTGATGCTTGAGATCTTTAGAACTCACTCTAAACTCTTTCCCTATTTCTTCTGGTGTGAATGGCTGAATTTGATTCAGTGTAAGCAGTGTAAACTTTCATTTTTGTGTCTTTCATGCTTTAATTCCATCATTCTGGCCATGTAATGTACACACTGCAAAGTTTTGGAATTAACACATTCAGAAGTGATTCCCTAAATGATTGTGATGTGCATGTTTGTGAAATACGGGGATCACTCCTAAAACTGTCTGTCCAGTTAAAAGAGTAGTTCACTTCTAAAAAAACACTTTTGCTGATAATTTACTCGCCCCCGTGTCATCCAAGATGTCCATGTCTTTCTTTCTTCAGTCCAAAAGAAATGAAGGTTTTTGATGAAAACATTCCAGGATTTTCTCCATATAATGGACTTCAATGGGAACCAAACGGTTCAAGATCCAAAAGACAGTTTCAGTGCAAACTGTTCAAATAACTTGTCGAACTTGTTGATCAAAATGAACGAATCTTTTCCCGAGTCAACTCGTATATTGCGTTCGTTGAATCTAACAAATGACATGAAAAAGATTCGTTCATTTTGATGAACGAGTTCGAACAGGAGAGTCACGAACGCGCATCACAGAACAGAGCAAGGCGAGCATTTGAGCTTATAAAACTTAAACTTTGTTATTTATTTATTAAATGAGCGATCGTTTCGCTTGATAAGACCCTTATTCATCGTCTGGAGTCGTTTAAAGCCCTTTGAACAGTTTGCACTGAAACTGTCTTTTGGAGCGTTTGGTCCCCATTGAAGTCCATTATATGGAGAAAATCCTGGAATGTTTTCATCAAAAACCTTAATCTCTTTTCGACTGAAGAAAGAAAGACATGGACATCTTGGATGACATGGGGGCGAGTAAATTATCAGCAAACGTTTTTTTTTTAAAAGTGAAATACTCCTGTAAATGTTTCAGTCAGGATTTCTTATTATGTGTTTTTCTTATTATGTGTTTTTCAGTTTTATTAGGGACTTTTGCACCAGGTACTGTAGTTCTAGGACGGATCCACAAGAATTATAAAGATATAATTGTACAGTAAACAATCATTCTTAATATAAAACAATAGCAGAGTCCATGATAACGGCACAGAGGAACGATATCGCTTGAATCACTTTCAGAATAATAACATTGACAGAAAATCGAATCAATTCTGCTTTAAAGAGTTTGTGCATGTAAAGTGACAGACAACAAAACTGCAGCATGATTAGAATAAACTTAGAATAAACTAGGGCTGTGAAGCGATTAATCGCGATTAATTGCATCCATAATAAAAGTTTTTGTTTACATAATATATGTGTGTGTATTGTGTATAATCATTTTGAATATATAAATACACACACACATGCATGTATATATTTAAGAAATATTTGCATGTATATACTTTATATATATTTATACAAAATGAATATTATACACAAATATAAATATTTGATATATTAATGAGACATTTTTCTTAAATATACACATGCATATGCGTGTATTTATATATACAAAATAATCATACACACTACACACACATATATTATGCAAACACAAACTTTTATTTTGGATATGATTAATCGTGATTAATCGTTTCACAGCCCTAGAACAAACAAAATGATATCATGCGTTGGTGTGGATGCTAATACCGCACAGTATAGTTAGAGGATGCTAACTCTATAGTAGTTAACTCTAGGAGCTAATTTAGTCTAAAATCATTCAGTGTGAACACGCCAAAAAGTGGTTACTTTCAGCAAAAATGATAGGAAGTATGAAAACGTTCCTCTGGTGCAAAAGTCCTTATTGCCAGCATGTTGGGTATAGACATCTTAGACACTTCTTCTGTTTGACGAACATTAACAATTACGTCCTCATTATCCTCTTCTAAATGGCCCAGAACACCCCCATTCAGGGCAGCAAGCTTCGTCTTCCAGGATATTTGTCAGGAAAAGGCTTTCAGTCGGGAGAGGACGGGAGTCTGATCAATGCAGCCGTCATGAAGGCCAGAGGTCAAGCCATGGGTGAGGCGGACTAACCTTTTGCTCTTCAGTAAAGTGTTCTTGCTGTTGATATTGACAGACTGGTTTTACTCCACTTCCTTGCCTCGTGTTATCGTGAGAGTCTATAGAAGTTGTTTTTGGAACGGTTAAAATGATTTTCACCCCGACCCGACCCGCACCGCTAGATCCTACTAATCTCACGTTTAAAGAAAACCAGAGAGTGATTGGGGATAACAAATATAAAATGTTGGCTATACAAGAATTGTCAGTGTTGGGGAAGCTACTCTGAAACTGTAGTTTGACAAGCCACAAGCTACTCGTACGTTAAAGTAGTTAAACAACAGTCAGGCTAGCCTTTCATAGCCTGAACGCATCTACATTAGAATATTCAGTTAATGCATTAGCGCCACCTACTGGCAAAAGGAAGTGACATGTTTAACACTGTTACGGACTCCTAATAAACATATAAAACAGTGCCACCAAATGCCAAACATGCTAACAACATACTAGAATGCTAGCTAACACTTAGCACATACTATACATGCAAAAGGAGGTCATTGTAACTTAAGCATGCAATTTCCAATGTGCTCCAAATTTAACATGTTTTATAAGTGTCCTAGTCTGAAGACATCTACATTCCAAAATATAGTTATAGCGCCACCTACTGGCAACAAGAAGTGACGTATTTAACAGTGTGATGTAGTACTACCAACATATTAAATGTCATTGAGTTCTGAACATGCTAGAAACATGCTAGCAACGCTTGTCTGAGTAATAACGCATGCTATTATCCCCATAATAAAGGACATTGACATACTATAACACCTATATTTACCTAGTTAAAAGCACATTGTCCACCACTAAAGCCACCGGGTGGGAATAGCACGGGTGCGAGGGCCCTTTCATCGCTGCTTGCAGCTTTAATTTAGTTAAATATTCCCGTCTATTAGCATGTATTGTTTTGTGAATAATTAAATCAATCATATGAATTTTTTTGCGAACAGCAGTGTTGAAAACATGATTTTGAATCTACATTTTGTCAACAGTGGTAGTTTGGATGAAATGATTCTGGTTCCTTTGGGGGTTGGGGGGGGGAGATCAACATATAGAAATATCAATATCTTAATAGTCACAAGCCATTGTGTTAATGTCACTATCACTGATCTGTAACTGGCTTTACATGTTCTCCTCAGGGTTGAGTAAGATCTCGAGCCGGCCTGGCAGTAAAGCGGGAAGCCGAGGGAGCAGTCGGCGCGGCAGCGACGCCTCAGACTTCGATATCTCGGACATCCAGTCGGTTTGCTCGGACGCGTCGGAGAACGTGACAGACTCAGGACGGCCGCGCTCATCCTCTCGCCAACACAGGGGGAAGCCCTCCAAGATCCCCACTCCCCAAAGGAGGAGCACCCCTACTAGCAAACTGGCCAAGACCAGCAAGAGATAGTCAAGAGTCGAGTCCACGTTACTCAGCGCACACGAAACCCAGACTGGACACGCGTAGATCCACACTAAAGACTGCAAAGTGTTCTCATTTTTAGATGTAAATTATTCTGTTGTGAACGTGAAAAAGGAAGTTGATGTGGAGTGTGTGTGTGTGTGTGTGTGTGGAATGCAAAGGCTTTGTGTATTTGTCCTGTACTCTATGTGAACGTCATTAATATTTAGTTTGATCGCTGGGAAAGATCAGCGAACACAAGACTGTACGTCGTTAGGCTACCTAACACTTTTCCACATGTCCGTGTCGAAGGAGAAGCTGAATGTACGGTCGTGATGATATGCCCCTGTATTCTGCCAGGACACCACCGTTATTTATTCATCTATTTAAAGTGCAATGACGAGCTGCTGTTATGCATTTAAAGGGCAATACAATACTGTAACCACTGCAATCATACACTACAACTAACCTGATCATGGCCTTTAAACTTATAACACTCGTCTGTAGCGTCCGCTGTATTGTTCGTTTCATCAAATCACAAACTTTCTGACTAAAACAACATTAAGTGCAATCATGCCTGTGTGTATTTATGGTTTCTTTTTGCCTGAGTGATGGAAATTGCTCAACTTTTTGTAATAAACATGCTTGCAGAAAGCTCAACAATATACACAACAATCCCAGTCTTGCTTGTTTCCATTCACTTCCGAACATTTACAAAATAACGTCTCGGGCCTGAGATTAACAAGTCTTCAGAAGAAAATAAAATGTTTTATTGGAATAAAATGCCATATCAGCCTTGTAGCCTCTGGCAGCCCCAGTGAACACAACTAAAACAATCTTGTGTAGATGCCAGATGGCCTTTAATGTTGGCTGGATTAATGTTAGTATGTCAGAGAGTAATCAGATGAGCTAAAGTGAGGTCAGTTAATCCTCAACACAGGATATGGACAACCTAGCCTTCGCAACACCAGACAGAAGGGAAAAAAAGTGAGTTCTGCACCAATCACTATCATGTGTATTCTTTCAGAAATGAAAATATATTAAATATACTATATAAAGTATATAAAGTATACTAAAATTACATTGATAATAAATATATTATGCTTGATTATACTTTTAAGAAATATGTTAAACACAAGCATAATTTTAATATATTTCAAACAAATGCACTATAAATACATTCGCAAAAAAAAAATGTAAGGGGTAACACTGTCATTTTTTTTCTGGTCAAAATTTTGAGTTTCAATATCTCAGCTCTGGAAGGGTCTACAGCCTCAATTTTTGCACCCAGGTCCATGTCTCGTGGCCCTCTATCAGAATCCAGAGTTTTGAGAAGATTGGAGAAACTTAATTTTTCCCCCTCTCCGTAAAAAAACGTAAGGGGTAACACTGTCATTTTTTTTTGGGCCGAAATTTTGACCCCCTCCGATCTCCTTGAAACTCTGGATTCTGACAGAGGGCCACGAGACTTCGACCAGCGCGCAAAAATGGAGGCTCTAGACTCTAGAGCCTCCATTTTTACGCGCTGGTCGAAGTCTCGTGGCCCTCTGTCAGAATCCAGAGTTTCAAGAAAATCGGAGGGGGTCAAAATTTCGGCCAAAAAAAAATAAATGACAGTGTTACCCCTTATGTTTTTTTTTCAGGTTCAAATTTTGACCTTCGATATCTCGGCTCTGGAAGGGTCTAGAGCCTCCATTTTTGCGCGCTGGTCGAAGTCTCGTGGCCCTCTGTCAGAATCCAGAGTTTCAAGAAAATCGGAGGGGGTCAAAATTTCGGCCAAAAAAAAAAAATGACAGTGTTACCCCTTATGTTTTTTTTTCAGGTCCAAATTTTGACCTTCGATATCTCGGCTCTGGAAGTCAAGTCAAGTCAAGTCATGTTTATTTATAAAGCACATTTAAAAACAGCTTCCGCTGACCAAAGTGCTTTACATTTAAAATCAGTTAATCGAAACAATCACAAAAATAATAAAATACAATGGATCATTACATAATAGAAAATAAAACATACAGTAGTGGTACGGCCAAAGTAACATGCTTAATCAGTGTTGAACGCTATGGAAAACAGGTGTGTCTTTAGGCTGCTTTTAAATTGCTCCACAGATTCTGCGGATCTAACGGAGATAGGTAGGCTATTCCAGAGCCGTGGTCCTACCACTGAAAAGGCTCTGTCCCCGCGGGTGATGAGCCTAGTTTTCGGGACAGTCAAGAGGAGCTGATCAGCTGACCTTAATGCTCTGGCGGGGATGTAAGAGTGCAGCATATCAGAAAGATAAGGTGGCTCAATATTAGTTAAACATTTAAAAACTATTAATAAAATTTTAAACTGCACTCTAAAAGATACAGGGAGCCAGTGTAATGAGGCCAGTACAGGGGTAATGTGGTCCCTCTTTCTTTTCCCTGTCAGAAACCGAGCGGCCGCATTCTGTACCCCTTGGAGGCGGCGGAGAGAGCGCTGTTCGAGTCCGCAGAACAAGGAATTACAATAGTCCAGCCGCGATGTCACGAAGGCATGGACTGCTCTCTCTAAGTCTTTCTTGGGGAGATAGGGCTTGATTTTACTTAGTAGTCTTAAATGATAAAAGCTACTCTTTACCACTGCACTGACCTGTTTGTCAAATTTAAAACTACAATCAAGAATCACTCCTAAATTTTTTGTGCTTGAGCGAGAGAATGAGTCCAGAGGGCCGATAGCACTGTCCCAGCCCTGCAGACAGTTTGGTTTCCCAAAGACTACAATTTCGGTTTTATTTTTATTTAGACTTAAAAAATTTGAGTCCAACCATGATACCACCTCCTCGAGACAGTTCTGTAAAGTTTTAATTGCAGTAAGGTCGTTTATGTTCAGTGGGAGGTAGACTTGAACGTCGTCTGCAAAGCAGTGAAAGGCCACATCGTGTTTCCTGAAAATGGCCCCGAGTGGAAGCATATACAGTGAAAATAAAACAGGGCTTAAAATTGCACCCTGGGGCAGGCCGTAATTGAGTGACAATGTTGAAGAAGAGTGGTCACCAAGCTGAACCGAGAAACTTCTGTTAGATAAAAACGATTTAAACCATTGCAGGGCAGTACCCTTAATGCCCGCGTAATGCTCTAAGCGCGATAGGAGTGTGGCATGGTCTACAGTGTCAAATGCGGCTGTTAAGTCTAAAAGCACCAGAACAGTAGATTTGCCTACATCAGCAGCTAAAAACAAATCATTTCAAACTTTTAAGAGGGCTGTTTCTGTGCTATGCTGAGATTTAAAGCCAGATTGGAATACTTCAGTGATTCCGTTTTCATCAAGGTGAGACTGTAATTTATCATATACAACTTTCTCCACTATCTTAGACAGGAATGGGAGTTTCGAAATTGGTCTAAAATTTGATAACACAGTACGATCAAGGTTTGTTTTTTTCAACAGGGGCTGAACCACAGCATGTTTGAAAGCAGCTGGGAAACAGCCAGACAACAGTGAAGAATTAATAAAATCCAAAATAAGAGGACCAATGGTCGGAAATACCTCTTTGAAGAGGCGTGACGGGATAATGTCAAGAGGACAATTTGAAGGCTTCATTTGCTGAACAACCTTAGTTAAATAAGACAGAAACACCGTCTCAAAATGATCAAACACAGCCGCACTTGAACAAAATATCTGGGGCTCAGACACATAGGGGGTGAAAGTGGACCTAACAGCACACACCTTTTCATGGAAAAACAGCAAAAATTTGTCACATAATTCAATTGAAGATTCAACGTCAGCAGAATCACAAGGGTTTAAAAGAGAATTTAACACTTTAAAAAGAAGCTGTGGCTTATGGCTGTTACTGGAAACCAGATTGGATAAAAACTGAGTTTTTGCAGCTTTAACAGCTTTCTGGTAATCTGACAGACTGTTTCTAAGTATTTCATAAGACACAAGAAGGGTCTAGAGCCTCCATTTTTGCGCGCTGGTCGAAGTCTCGTGGCCCTCTGTCAGAATCCAGAGTTTCAAGAAAATCGGAGGGGGTCAAAATTTCGGCCAAAAAAAAAAAAAAATAGTGTTACCTCTTATGTTTTTTTTTCAGGTCCAAATTTTGACCTTCGATATCTCGGCTCTGGAAGGGTCTAGAGCCTCCATTTTTGCGCGCTGGTCGAAGTCTCGTGGCCCTCTGTCAGAATCCAGAGTTTCAAGAAAATCGGAGGGGGTCAAAATTTCGGCCAAAAAAAAAAAAAATAGTGTTACCCCTTATGTTTTTTTTTCAGGTCCAAATTTTGACCTTCGATATCTCGGCTCTGGAAGGGTCTAGAGCCTCCATTTTTGCGCGCTGGTCGAAGTCTTGTGGCCCTCTGTCAGAATCCAGAGTTTCAAGAAAATCGGAGGGGGTCAAAATTTCGGCCAAAAAAAAAAATGACAGTGTTACCCCTTATGTTTTTTTTTCAGGTCCAAGTTTTGACCTTCGATATCTCGGCTCTGGAATGGTCTAGAGCCTCCATTTTTGCGCGCTGGTCGAAGTCTCGTGGCCCTCTGTCAGAATCCAGAGTTTCAAGAAGATCGGAGGGGGTCAAAATTTCAGCCAAAAAAAAAAAATGACAGTGTTACCCCTTATGTTTTTTTTCAGGTCCAAATTTTGACCTTCGATATCTCGGCTCTGAGAAGGGTCTAGAGCCTCCATTTTTGCGCGCTGGTCGAAGTCTCGTGGCCCTCTATCAGAATCCAGAGTTTCAAGAAGATCGGAGGGGGTCAAAATTTCGGCCAAAAAAAAAATGACAGTGTTACCCCTTATGTTTTTTTTTCAGGTCCAAATTTTGACCATCGATATCTCGGCTCTGGAAGGGTCTAGAGCCTCCATTTTTGCGCGCTGGTCGAAGTCTCGTGGCCCTCTGTCAGAATCCAGGGTTTCAAGAAAATCGGAGGGGGTCAAAATTTCGGCCAAAAAAAAAATGACAGTGTTACCCCTTATGTTTTTTTTTCAGGTCCAAATTTTGACCTTCGATATCTCGGCTCTGGAAGGGTCTAGAGCCTCCATTTTTGCGCGCTGGTCGAAGTCTCGTGGCCCTCTGTCAGAATCCAGAGTTTCAAGAAAATCGGAGGGGGTCAAAATTTCGGCCAAAAAAAAAAAAATGACAGTGTTACCCCTTATGTTTTTTTTTCAGGTCCAAATTTTGACCTTCGATATCTCGGCTCTGGAAGGGTCTAGAGCCTCCATTTTTGCGCGCTGGTCGAAGTCTCGTGGCCCTCTGTCAGAATCCAGAGTTTCAAGAAAATCGGAGGGGGTCAAAATTTCGGTCAAAAAAAAAAAATGACAGTGTTACCCCTTATGTTTTTTTTTCAGGTCCAAATTTTGACCTTCGATATCTCGGCTCTGGAAGGGTCTAGAGCCTCCATTTTTGCGCGCTGGTCGAAGTCTCGTGGCCCTCTGTCAGAATCCAGAGTTTCAAGAAAATCGGAGGGGGTCAAAATTTCGGCCAAAAAAAAAAAATGACAGTGTTACCCCTTATGTTTTTTTTTCAGGTCCAAATTTTGACCTTCGATATCTCGGCTCTGGAAGGGTCTAGAGCCTCCATTTTTGCGCGCTGGTCGAAGTCTTGTGGCCCTCTGTCAGAATCCAGAGTTTCAAGAAAATCGGAGGGGGTCAAAATTTCGGCCAAAAAAAAAAATTACAGTGTTACCCCTTATGTTTTTTTTTCAGGTCCAAATTTTGACCTTCGATATCTCGGCTCTGGAAGGGTCTAGAGCTTCCATTTTTGCGCGCTGGTCGAAGTCTCGTGGCCCTCTGTCAGAATCCAGAGTTTCAAGAAAATCGGAGGGGGTCAAAATTTCGGCCAAAAAAAAAAAATAGTGTTACCCCTTATGTTTTATTTCAGGTCCAAATTTTGACCTTCGATATCTCGGCTCTGGAAGGGTCTATAGCCTCCATTTTTGCGCGCTGGTCGAAGTCTCATGGCCCTCTGTCAGAATCCAGAGTTTCAAGAAAATCGGAGGGGGTCAAAATTTCGGCCAAAAAAAAAAAATGACAGTGTTACCCCTTATGTTTTTTTTTCAGGTCCAAATTTTGACCTTCGATATCTCGGCTCTGGAAGGGTCTAGAGCCTCCATTTTTGCGCGCTGGTCGAAGTCTCGTGGCCCTCTGTCAGAATCCAGAGTTTCAAGAAAATCGGAGGGGGTCAAAATTTCGGCCAAAAAAAAAAAAATGACAGTGTTACCCCTTATGTTTTTTTTTCAGGTCCAAGTTTTGACCTTCGATATCTCGGCTCTGGAATGGTCTAGAGCCTCCATTTTTGCGCGCTGGTCGAAGTCTCGTGGCCCTCTGTCAGAATCCAGAGTTTCAAGAAGATCGGAGGGGGTCAAAATTTCAGCCAAAAAAAAAAAATGACAGTGTTACCCCTTATGTTTTTTTTTTCAGGTCCAAATTTTGACCTTCGATATCTCGGCTCTGGAAGGGTCTAGAGCCTCCATTTTTGCGCGCTGGTCGAAGTCTCGTGGCCCTCTGTCAGAATCCAGAGTTTCAAGAAAATCGGAGGGGGTCAAAATTTCAGCCAAAAAAAAAATGACAATGTAACCCCTTATGTTTTTTTTCAGGTCCAAATTTTGACCTTCGATATCTCGGCTCTGAGAAGGGTCTAGAGCCTCCATTTTTGCGCGCTGGTCGAAGTCTCGTGGCCCTCTGTCAGAATCCAGAGTTTCAAGAAAATCGGAGGGGGTCAAAATTTCGGCCAAAAAAAAAAAATGACAGTGTTACCCCTTATGTTTTTTTTTCAGGTCCAAATTTTGACCTTCGATATCTCGGCTCTGGAAGGGTCTAGAGCCTCCATTTTTGCGCGCTGGTCGAAGTCTCGTGGCCCTCTGTCAGAATCCAGAGTTTCAAGAAAATCGGAGGGGGTCAAAATTTCAGCCAAAAAAAAAAAATGACAGTGTTACCCCTTATGTTTTTTTTTCAGGTCCAAATTTTGACCTTCGATATCTCGGCTCTGGAAGGGTCTAGAGCCTCCATTTTTGCGCGCTGGTCGAAGTCTTGTGGCCCTCTGTCAGAATCCAGAGTTTCAAGAAAATCGGAGGGGGTCAAAATTTCGGCCAAAAAAAAAAAAATAGTGTTACCCCTTATGTTTTTTTTTCAGGTCCAAATTTTGACCTTCGATATCTCGGCTCTGGAAGGGTCTAGAGCCTTCATTTTTGCCCGCTGGTCGAAGTCTCGTGGCCCTCTGTCAGAATCCAGAGTTTCAAGAAAATCGGAGGGGGTCAAAATTTCGGCCAAAAAAAAAAATTACAGTGTTACCCCTTATGTTTTTTTTTCAGGTCCAAATTTTGACCTTCGATATCTCGGCTCTGGAAGGGTCTAGAGCTTCCATTTTTGCGCGCTGGTCGAAGTCTCGTGGCCCTCTGTCAGAATCCAGAGTTTCAAGAAAATCGGAGGGGGTCAAAATTTCGGCCAAAAAAAAAAAATAGTGTTACCCCTTATGTTTTATTTCAGGTCCAAATTTTGACCTTCGATATCTCGGCTCTGGAAGGGTCTAGAGCCTCCATTTTTGCGCGCTGGTCGAAGTCTCGTGGCCCTCTGTCAGAATCCAGAGTTTCAAGAAAATCGGAGGGGGTCAAAATTTCGGCCAAAAAAAAAAAATGACAGTGTTACCCCTTATGTTTTTTTTTCAGGTCCAAATTTTGACCTTCGATATCTCGGCTCTGGAAGGGTCTAGAGCCTCCATTTTTGCGCGCTGGTCGAAGTCTCGTGGCCCTCTGTCAGAATCCAGAGTTTCAAGAAAATCGGAGGGGGTCAAAATTTCGGCCAAAAAAAAAAAAATGACAGTGTTACCCCTTATGTTTTTTATTTCAGGTCCAAATTTTGACCTTCGATATCTCGGCTCTGGAAGGGTCTAGAGCCTCCATTTTTGCGCGCTGGTCGAAGTCTTGTGGCCCTCTGTCAGAATCCAGAGTTTCAAGAAAATCGGAGGGGGTCAAAATTTCAGCCAAAAAAAAAAAATGACAATGTAACCCCTTATGTTTTTTTTTCAGGTCCAAATTTTGACCTTCGATATCTCGGCTCTGGAAGGGTCTAGATCCTCCATTTTTGCGCGCTGGTCGAAGTCTCGTGGCCCTCTGTCAGAATCCAGAGTTTCAAGAAAATCGGAGGGGGTCAAAATTTCGGCCAAAAAAAAAAATGACAGTGTTACCCCTTATGTTTTTTTTTCAGGTCCAAGTTTTGACCTTCGATATCTCGGCTCTGGAATGGTCTAGAGCCTCCATTTTTGCGCGCTGGTCGAAGTCTCGTGGCCCTCTGTCAGAATCCAGAGTTTCAAGAAGATCGGAGGGGGTCAAAATTTCAGCCAAAAAAAAAAAATGACAGTGTTACCCCTTATGTTTTTTTTTTCAGGTCCAAATTTTGACCTTCGATATCTCGGCTCTGGAAGGGTCTAGAGCCTCCATTTTTGCGCGCTGGTCGAAGTCTCGTGGCCCTCTGTCAGAATCCAGAGTTTCAAGAAAATCGGAGGGGGTCAAAATTTCAGCCAAAAAAAAAATGACAATGTAACCCCTTATGTTTTTTTTTCAGGTCCAAATTTTGACCTTCGATATCTCGGCTCTGGAAGGGTCTAGAGCCTCCATTTTTGCGCGCTGGTCGAAGTCTCGTGGCCTCTGTCAGAATCCAGGGTTTCAAGAAAATCGGAGGGGGTCAAAATTTCGGCCAAAAAAAAAAATGACAGTGTTACCCCTTATGTTTTTTTTTCAGGTCCAAATTTTGACCTTCGATATCTCGGCTCTGGAAGGGTCTAGAGCCTCCATTTTTGCGCGCTGGTCGAAGTCTCGTGGCCCTCTGTCAGAATCCAGAGTTTCAAGAAAATCGGAGGGGGTCAAAATTTCGGCCAAAAAAAAAATGACAGTGTTACCCCTTATGTTTTTTTTTCAGGTCCAAATTTTGACCTTCGATATCTCGGCTCTGGAAGGGTCTAGAGCCTCCATTTTTGCGCGCTGGTCGAAGTCTCGTGGCCCTCTGTCAGAATCCAGAGTTTCAAGAAAATCGGAGGGGGTCAAAATTTCGGCCAAAAAAAAAAAAATGACAGTGTTACCCCTTATGTTTTTTTTTCAGGTCCAAATTTTGACCTTCGATATCTCGGCTCTGGAAGGGTCTAGAGCCTCCATTTTTGCGCGCTGGTCGAAGTCTCGTGGCCCTCTGTCAGAATCCAGAGTTTCAAGAAAATCGGAGGGGGTCAAAATTTCGGCCAAAAAAAAAAAAAATGACAGTGTTACCCCTTATGTTTTTTTTTCAGGTCCAAATTTTGACCTTCGATATCTCGGCTCTGGAAGGGTCTAGAGCCTCCATTTTTGCGCGCTGGTCGAAGTCTCGTGGCCCTCTGTCAGAATCCAGAGTTTCAAGAAAATCGGAGGGGGTCAAAATTTCGGCCAAAAAAAAAAAATGACAGTGTTACCCCTTATGTTTTTTTTCAGGTCCAAATTTTGACCTTCGATATCTCGGCTCTGGAAGGGTCTAGAGCCTCCATTTTTGCGCGCTGGTCGAAGTCTTGTTTCCGTCTGTCAGAATCCAGAGTTTCAAGAAAATCGGAGGGGGTCAAAATTTCGGCCAAAAAAAAAAATGACAATGTAACCCCTTATGTTTTTTTTCAGGTCCAAATTTTGACCTTCGATATCTCGGCTCTGAGAAGGGTCTAGAGCCTCCATTTTTGCGCGCTGGTCGAAGTCTCGTGGCCCTCTGTCAGAATCCAGAGTTTCAAGAAAATCGGAGGGGGTCAAAATTTCGGCCAAAAAAAAAATGACAGTGTTACCCCTTATGTTTTTTTTTCAGGTCCAAATTTTGACCTTCGATATCTCGGCTCTGGAAGGGTCTAGAGCCTCCATTTTTGCGCGCTGGTCGAAGTCTCGTGGCCCTCTGTCAGAATCCAGAGTTTCAAGAAAATCGGAGGGGTCAAAATTTCGGCCAAAAAAAAAAAATGACAGTGTTACCCCTTATGTTTTTTTTTCAGGTCCAAATTTTGACCTTCGATATCTCGGCTCTGGAAGGGTCTAGAGCCTCCATTTTTGCGCGCTGGTCGAAGTCTCGTTGCCCTCTGTCAGAATCCAGAGTTTCAAGAAAATCGGAGGGGGTCAAAATGTAGGCCAAAAAAAAAAAATGACAGTGTTACTCCTTATGTTTTTTTTTTCAGGTCCAAATTTTGACCTTCGATATCTCGGCTCTGGAAGGGTCTAGAGCCTCCATTTTTGCGCGCTGGTCGAAGTCTCGTGGCCCTCTGTCAGAATCCAGAGTTTCAAGAAAATCGGAGGGGGTCAAAATTTCGGCCAAAAAAAAAAAATGACAGTGTTACCCCTTATGTTTTTTTTTCAGGTCCAAATTTTGACCTTCGATATCTCGGCTCTGGAAGGGTCTAGAGCCTCCATTTTTGCGCGCTGGTCGAAGTCTCGTGGCCCTCTGTCAGAATCCAGAGTTTCAAGAAAATCGGAGGGGGTCAAAATTTCGGCCAAAAAAAAAAAATGACAGTGTTACCCCTTATGTTTTTTTTTCAGGTCCAAATTTTGACCTTCGATATCTCGGCTCTGGAAGGGTCTAGAGCCTCCATTTTTGCGCGCTGGTCGAAGTCTCGTGGCCCTCTGTCAGAATCCAGAGTTTCAAGAAAATCGGAGGGGGTCAAAATTTCGGCCAAAAAAAAAAAAAAATAGTGTTACCCCTTATGTTTTTTTTCAGGTCCAAATTTTGACCTTCGATATCTCTGCTCTGGAAGGGTCTAGAGCCTTCATTTTTGCCCGCTGGTCGAAGTCTCGTGGCCCTCTGTCAGAATCCAGAGTTTCAAGAAAATCGGAGGGGGTCAAAATTTCGGCCAAAAAAAAAAAATTACAGTGTTACCCCTTATGTTTTTTTTTCAGGTCCAAATTTTGACCTTCGATATCTCGGCTCTGGAAGGGTCTAGAGCTTCCATTTTTGCGCGCTGGTCGAAGTCTCGTGGCCCTTTGTCAGAATCCAGAGTTTCAAGAAAATCGGAGGGGGTCAAAATTTCGGCCAAAAAAAAAAAAATAGTGTTACCCCTTATGTTTTATTTCAGGTCCAAATTTTGACCTTCAATATCTCGGCTCTGGAAGGGTCTAGAGCCTCCATTTTTGCGCGCTGGTCGAAGTCTCGTGGCCCTCTGTCAGAATTCAGAGTTTCAAGAAAATCGGAGGGGGTCAAAATTTCGGCCAAAAAAAAAAAAATGACAGTGTTACCCCTTATGTTTTTTTTTCAGGTCCAAATTTTAACCTTCGATATTTCGGCTCTGGAAGGGTCTAGAGCCTCCATTTTTGCGCGCTGGTCGAAGTCTTGTGGCCCTCTGTCAGAGTCCAGAGTTTCAAGAAAATCGGAGGGGGTCAAAATTTCAGCCAAAAAAAAAAATGACAATGTAACCCCTTATGTTTTTTTTCAGGTCCAAATTTTGACCTTCGATATCTCGGCTCTGAGAAGGGTCTAGAGCCTCCATTTTTGCGCGCTGGTCGAAGTCTCGTTGCCCTCTGTCAGAATCCAGAGTTTCAAGAAAATCGGAGGGGGTCAAAATTTCAGCCAAAAAAAAAAATGACAGTGTTACCCCTTATGTTTTTTTTTTCAGGTCCAAATTTTGACCTTCGATATCTCGGCTCTGGAAGGGTCTAGAGCCTCCATTTTTGCGCGCTGGTCGAAGTCTCGTGGCCCTCTGTCAGAATCCAGAGTTTCAAGAAAATCGGAGGTTGTCAAAATTTCAGCCAAAAAAAAAATGACAATGTAACCCCTTATGTTTTTTTTCAGGTCCAAATTTTGACCTTCGATATCTCGGCTCTGAGAAGGGTATAGAGCCTCCATTTTTGCGCGCTGGTCGAAGTCTCGTGGCCCTCTGTCAGAATCCAGAGTTTCAAGAAGATCGGAGGGGGTCAAAATTTCGGCCAAAAAAAAAATGACAGTGTTACCCCTTATGTTTTTTTTTCAGGTCCAAATTTTGACCATCGATATCTCGGCTCTGGAAGGGTCTAGAGCCTCCATTTTTGCGCGCTGGTCGAAGTCTCGTGGCCCTCTGTCAGAATCCAGGGTTTCAAGAAAATCGGAGGGGGTCAAAATTTCGGCCAAAAAAAAAAATGACAGTGTTACCCCTTATGTTTTTTTTTCAGGTCCAAATTTTGACCTTCGATATCTCGGCTCTGGAAGGGTCTAGAGCCTCCATTTTTGCGCGCTGGTCGAAGTCTCGTGGCCCTCTGTCAGAATCCAGAGTTTCAAGAAAATCGGAGGGGGTCAAAATTTCGGCCAAAAAAAAAAATGACAGTGTTACCCCTTATGTTTTTTTTTCAGGTCCAAATTTTGACCTTCGATATCTCGGCTCTGGAAGGGTCTAGAGCCTCCATTTTTGCGCGCTGGTCGAAGTCTCGTGGCCCTCTGTCAGAATCCAGAGTTTCAAGAAAATCGGAGGGGGTCAAAATTTCGGCCAAAAAAAAAAAAAATGACAGTGTTACCCCTTATGTTTTTTTTTCAGGTCCAAATTTTGACCTTCGATATCTCGGCTCTGGAAGGGTCTAGAGCCTCCATTTTTGCGCGCTGGTCGAAGTCTCGTTTCCCTCTGTCAGAATCCAGAGTTTCAAGAAAATCGGAGGGGGTCAAAATTTCGGCCAAAAAAAAAATGACAGGGTTACCCCTTATGTTTTTTTTTCAGGTCCAAATTTTGACCTTCGATATCTCGGCTCTGGAAGGGTCTAGAGCCTCCATTTTTGCGCGCTGGTCGAAGTCTCGTGGCCCTCTGTCAGAATCCAGAGTTTCAAGAAAATCGGAGGGGGTCAAAATTTCGGCCAAAAAAAAAATTACAGTGTTACCCCTTATGTTTTATTTTCAGGTCCAAATTTTGACCTTCGATATCTCGGCTCTGGAAGGGTCTAGAGCTTCCATTTTTGCGCGCTGGTCGAAGTCTCGTGGCCCTCTGTCAGAATCCAGAGTTTCAAGAAAATCGGAGGGGGTCAAAATTTCGGCCAAAAAAAAAAAATGACAGTGTTACCCCTTATGTTTTTTTTTCAGGTCCAAATTTTGACCTTCGATATCTCGGCTCTGGAAGGGTCTAGAGCCTCCATTTTTGTGCGCTGGTCGAAGTCTCGTGGCCCTCTGTCAGAATCCAGAGTTTCAAGAAGATCGGAGGGGGGCAAAATTTCGGCCAAAAAAAAAAATGACAGTGTTACCCCTTATGTTTTTTTTTTCAGGTCCAAATTTTGACCTTCGATATCTCGGCTCTGGAAGGGTCTAGAGCCTCCATTTTTGCGCGCTGGTCGAAGTCTCGTGGCCCTCTGTCAGAATCCAGAGTTTCAAGAAAATCGGAGGGGGTCAAAATTTCGGCCAAAAAAAATGACAATGTAACCCCTTATGTTTTTTTTCAGGTCCAAATTTTGACCTTCGATATCTCGACTCTGAGAAGGGTCTAGAGCCTCCATTTTTGCGCGCTGGTCGAAGTCTCGTGGCCCTCTGTCAGAATCCAGAGTTTCAAGAAGATCGGAGGGGGTCAAAATTTCGGACAAAAAAAAAAATGACAGTGTTACCCCTTATGTTTTTTTTTCAGGTCCAAATTTTGACCTTCGATATCTCGGCTCTGGAAGGGTCTAGAGCCTCCATTTTTGCGCGCTGGTCGAAGTCTCGTGGCCCTCTGTCAGAATCCAGAGTTTCAAGAAAATCGGAGGGGGTCAAAATTTCGGCCAAAAAAAAAAAATGACAGTGTTACCCCTTATGTTTTTTTTTCAGGTCCAAATTTTGACCTTCGATATCTCGGCTCTGGAAGGGTCTAGATCCTCCATTTTTGCGCGCTGGTCGAGGTCTCGTGGCCCTCTGTCAGAATCCAGAGTTTCAAGAAAATCGGAGGGGGTCAAAATTTCGGCCAAAAAAAAAAAAATGACAGTGTTACCCCTTATGTTTTTTTTTCAGGTCCAAATTTTGACCTTCGATATCTCGGCTCTGGAAGGGTCTAGAGCCTCCATTTTTGCGCGCTGGTCGAAGTCTCGTGGCCCTCTGTCAGAATCCAGAGTTTCAAGAAAATCGGAGGGGGTCAAAATTTCGGCCAAAAAAAAAATGACAGTGTTACCCCTTATGTTTTTTTTTCAGGTCCAAATTTTGACCTTCGATATCTCGGCTCTGGAAGGGTCTAGAGCCTCCATTTTTGCGCGCTGGTCGAAGTCTCGTGGCCCTCTGTCAGAATCCAGAGTTTCAAGAAAATCGGAGGGGGTCAAAATTTCGGCCCAAAAAAAAAAATGACAGTGTTACCCCTTATGTTTTTTTTCAGGTCCAAATTTTGACCTTCGATATCTCGGCTCTGGAAGGGTCTAGAGCCTCCATTTTTGCGCGCTGGTCGAAGTCTCGTGGCCCTCTGTCAGAATCCAGAGTTTCAAGAAAATCGGAGGGGGTCAAAATTTCGGCCAAAAAAAAAAAATAGTGTTACCCCTTATGTTTTTTTTTTTCAGGTCCAAATTTTGACCTTCGATATCTCGGCTCTGGAAGGGTCTAGAGCCTCCATTTTTGCGCGCTGGTCGAAGTCTCGTTTCCCTCTGTCAGAATCCAGAGTTTCAAGAAAATCTGAGGGGGTCAAAATTTCAGCCAAAAAAAAAAAAAAAATGACAGTGTTACCCCTTATGCTTTTTTTTCAGGTCCAAATTTTGACCTTCGATATCTCGGCTCTGGAAGGGTCTAGAGCCTCCATTTTTGCGCGCTGGTCGAAGTCTCGTGGCCCTCTGTCAGAATCCAGAGTTTCAAGAAAATCGGAGGGGGGCAAAATTTCAGCCAAAAAAAAAATGACTGTTACCCCTTATGTTTTTTTTTTTCAGGTCCAAATTTTGACCTTCGATATTTCGGCTCTGGAAGGGTCTAGAGCCTCCATTTTTGCGCGCTGGTCGAAGTCTCGTGGCCCTCTGTCAGAATCCAGAGTTTCAAGAAGATCGGAGGGGGTCAAAATTTCGGCCAAAAAAAAAAAAAAATGACAGTGTTACCCCTTATGTTTTTTTTTCAGGTCCAAATTTTGACCTTCGATATCTCGGCTCTGGAAGGGTCTAGAGCCTCCATTTTTGCGCGCTGGTCGAAGTCTCGTGGCCCTCTGTCAGAATCCAGAGTTTCAACAAAATCGGAGGGGGTCAAAATTTCGGCCAAAAAAAAAAAATGACAGTGTTACCCCTTATGTTTTTTTTTCAGGTCCAAATTTTGACCTTCGATATCTCGGCTCTGGAAGGGTCTAGAGCCTCCATTTTTGCGCGCTGGTCGAAGTCTCGTGGCCCTCTGTCAGAATCCAGAGTTTCAAGAAAATCGGAGGGGGTCAAAATTTCGGCCAAAAAAAAAATGACAGTGTTACCCCTTATGTTTTTTTTTCAGGTCCAAATTTTGACCTTCGATATCTCGGCTCTGGAAGGGTCTAGAGCCTCCATTTTTGCGCGCTGGTCGAAGTCTCGTGGCCCTCTGTCAGAATCCAGAGTTTCAAGAAAATCGGAGGGGGTCAAAATTTCGGCCAAAAATAAAAATGACAGTGTTACCCCTTATGTTTTTTTTCAGGTCCAAATTTTGACCTTCGATATCTCGGCTCTGGAAGGGTCTAGAGCCTCCATTTTTGCGCGCTGGTCGAAGTCTCGTGGCCCTCTGTCAGAATCCAGAGTTTCAAGAAAATCGGAGGGGGTCAAAATTTCGGCCAAAAAAAAAAATGACAGTGTTACCCCTTATGTTTTTTTTTCAGGTCCAAATTTTGACCTTCGATATCTCGGCTCTGGAAGGGTCTAGAGCCTCCATTTTTGCGCGCTGGTCGAAGTCTCGTGGCCCTCTGTCAGAATCCAGAGTTTCAAGAAAATCGGAGGGGGTCAAAATTTCGGCCAAAAAAAAAAATGACAGTGTTACCCCTTATGTTTTTTTTTCAGGTCCAAATTTTGACCTTCGATATCTCGGCTCTGGAAGGGTCTAGAGCCTCCATTTTTGCGCGCTGGTCGAAGTCTCGTGGCCCTCTGTCAGAATCCAGAGTTTCAAGAAAATCGGAGGGGGTCAAAATTTCGGCCAAAAAAAAAAAATGACAGTGTTACCCCTTATGTTTTTTTTTCAGGTCCAAATTTTGACCTTCGATATCTCGGCTCTGGAAGGGTCTAGAGCCTCCATTTTTGCGCGCTGGTCGAAGTCTCGTTTCCCTCTGTCAGAATCCAGAGTTTCAAGAAAATCGGAGGGGGTCAAAATTTCGGCCAAAAAAAAAATGACAGGGTTACCCCTTATGTTTTTTTTTCAGGTCCAAATTTTGACCTTCGATATCTCGGCTCTGGAAGGGTCTAGAGCCTCCATTTTTGCGCGCTGGTCGAAGTCTCGTGGCCCTCTGTCAGAATCCAGAGTTTCAAGAAAATCGGAGGGGGTCAAAATTTCGGCCAAAAAAAAAATTACAGTGTTACCCCTTATGTTTTATTTTCAGGTCCAAATTTTGACTTTCGATATCTCGGCTCTGGAAGGGTCTAGAGCTTCCATTTTTGCGCGCTGGTCGAAGTCTCGTGGCCCTCTGTCAGAATCCAGAGTTTCAAGAAAATCGGAGGGGGTCAAAATTTCGGCCAAAAAAAAAAAATGACAGTGTTACCCCTTATGTTTTTTTTCAGGTCCAAATTTTGACCTTCGATATCTCGGCTCTGGAAGGGTCTAGAGCCTCCATTTTTGTGCGCTGGTCGAAGTCTCGTGGCCCTCTGTCAGAATCCAGAGTTTCAAGAAGATCGGAGGGGGGCAAAATTTCGGCCAAAAAAAAAAATGACAGTGTTACCCCTTATGTTTTTTTTTTCAGGTCCAAATTTTGACCTTCGATATCTCGGCTCTGGAAGGGTCTAGAGCCTCCATTTTTGCGCGCTGGTCGAAGTCTCGTGGCCCTCTGTCAGAATCCAGAGTTTCAAGAAAATCGGAGGGGGTCAAAATTTCGGCCAAAAAAAAAATGACAATGTAACCCCTTATGTTTTTTTTCAGGTCCAAATTTTGACCTTCGATATCTCGACTCTGAGAAGGGTCTAGAGCCTCCATTTTTGCGCGCTGGTCGAAGTCTCGTGGCCCTCTGTCAGAATCCAGAGTTTCAAGAAGATCGGAGGGGGTCAAAATTTCGGACAAAAAAAAAAATGACAGTGTTACCCCTTATGTTTTTTTTTCAGGTCCAAATTTTGACCTTCGATATCTCGGCTCTGGAAGGGTCTAGAGCCTCCATTTTTGCGCGCTGGTCGAAGTCTCGTGGCCCTCTGTCAGAATCCAGAGTTTCAAGAAAATCGGAGGGGGTCAAAATTTCGGCCAAAAAAAAAAAATGACAGTGTTACCCCTTATGTTTTTTTTTCAGGTCCAAATTTTGACCTTCGATATCTCGGCTCTGGAAGGGTCTAGAGCCTCCATTTTTGCGCGCTGGTCGAAGTCTCGTGGCCCTCTGTCAGAATCCAGAGTTTCAAGAAAATCGGAGGGGGTCAAAATTTCGGCCAAAAAAAAAAAAATGACAGTGTTACCCCTTATGTTTTTTTTTCAGGTCCAAATTTTGACCTTCGATATCTCGGCTCTGGAAGGGTCTAGAGCCTCCATTTTTGCGCGCTGGTCGAAGTCTCGTGGCCCTCTGTCAGAATCCAGAGTTTCAAGAAAATCGGAGGGGGTCAAAATTTCGGCCAAAAAAAAAAATGACAGTGTTACCCCTTATGTTTTTTTTTCAGGTCCAAATTTTGACCTTCGATATCTCGGCTCTGGAAGGGTCTAGAGCCTCCATTTTTGCGCGCTGGTCGAAGTCTCGTGGCCCTCTGTCAGAATCCAGAGTTTCAAGAAAATCGGAGGGGGTCAAAATTTCGGCCCAAAAAAAAAAATGACAGTGTTACCCCTTATGTTTTTTTTCAGGTCCAAATTTTGACCTTCGATATCTCGGCTCTGGAAGGGTCTAGAGCCTCCATTTTTGCGCGCTGGTCGAAGTCTCGTGGCCCTCTGTCAGAATCCAGAGTTTCAAGAAAATCGGAGGGGGTCAAAATTTCGGCCAAAAAAAAAAATAGTGTTACCCCTTATGTTTTTTTTTTTCAGGTCCAAATTTTGACCTTCGATATCTCGGCTCTGGAAGGGTCTAGAGCCTCCATTTTTGCGCGCTGGTCGAAGTCTCGTTTCCCTCTGTCAGAATCCAGAGTTTCAAGAAAATCTGAGGGGGTCAAAATTTCAGCCAAAAAAAAAAAAAAAAAATGACAGTGTTACCCCTTATGCTTTTTTTTCAGGTCCAAATTTTGACCTTCGATATCTCGGCTCTGGAAGGGTCTAGAGCCTCCATTTTTGCGCGCTGGTCGAAGTCTCGTGGCCCTCTGTCAGAATCCAGAGTTTCAAGAAAATCGGAGGGGGGCAAAATTTCAGCCAAAAAAAAAATGACTGTTACCCCTTATGTTTTTTTTTTCAGGTCCAAATTTTGACCTTCGATATCTCGGCTCTGGAAGGGTCTAGAGCCTCCATTTTTGCGCGCTGGTCGAAGTCTCGTGGCCCTCTGTCAGAATCCAGAGTTTCAAGAAGATCGGAGGGGGTCAAAATTTCGGCCAAAAAAAAAAAAATGACAGTGTTACCCCTTATGTTTTTTTTTCAGGTCCAAATTTTGACCTTCGATATCTCGGCTCTGGAAGGGTCTAGAGCCTCCATTTTTGCGCGCTGGTCGAAGTCTCGTGGCCCTCTGTCAGAATCCAGAGTTTCAACAAAATCGGAGGGGGTCAAAATTTCGGCCAAAAAAAAAAAATGACAGTGTTACCCCTTATGTTTTTTTTTCAGGTCCAAATTTTGACATTCGATATCTCGGCTCTGGAAGGGTCTAGAGCCTCCATTTTTGCGCGCTGGTCGAAGTCTCGTGGCCCTCTGTCAGAATCCAGAGTTTCAAGAACATCGGAGGGGGTCAAAATTTCGGCCAAAAAAAAAAATGACAGTGTTACCCCTTATGTTTTTTTTTCAGGTCCAAATTTTGACCTTCGATATCTCGGCTCTGGAAGGGTCTAGAGCCTCCATTTTTGCGCGCTGGTCGAAGTCTCGTGGCCCTCTGTCAGAATCCAGAGTTTCAAGAAAATCGGAGGGGGTCAAAATTTCGGCCAAAAATAAAAATGACAGTGTTACCCCTTATGTTTTTTTTCAGGTCCAAATTTTGACCTTCGATATCTCGGCTCTGGAAGGGTCTAGAGCCTCCATTTTTGCGCGCTGGTCGAAGTCTCGTGGCCCTCTGTCAGAATCCAGAGTTTCAAGAAAATCGGAGGGGGTCAAAATTTTGGCCAAAAAAAAATGACAGTGTTACCCCTTATGTTTTTTTTTCAGGTCCAAATTTTGACCTTCGATATCTCGGGTTTGGAAGGGTCTAGAGCCTCCATTTTTGCGCGCTGGTCGAAGTCTCGTGGCCTTCTGTCAGAATCCAGAGTTTCAAGAAAATCGGAGGGGGTCAAAATTTCGGCCAAAAAAAATGACAGTGTTACCCCTTATGTTTTTTTTTCAGGTCCAAATTTTGACCTTCGATATCTCGGCTCTGGAAGGGTCTAGAGCCTCCATTTTTGCGCGCTGGTCGAAGTCTCGTGGCCCTCTGTCAGAATCCAGAGTTTCAAGAAAATCGGAGGGGGTCAAAATTTCGGCCAAAAAAAAAATGACAGTGTTACCCCTTATGTTTTTTTTTCAGGTCCAAATTTTGACCTTCGATATCTCGGCTCTGGAAGGGTCTAGAGCCTCCATTTTTGCGCGCTGGTCGAAGTCTCGTGGCCCTCTGTCAGAATCCAGAGTTTCAAGAAAATCGGAGGGGGTCAAAATTTCGGCCAAAAAAAAAAATGACAGTGTTACCCCTTATGTTTTTTTTTCAGGTCCAAATTTTGACCTTCGATATCTCGGCTCTGGAAGGGTCTAGAGCCTCCATTTTTGCGCGCTGGTCGAAGTCTCGTGGCCCTCTGTCAGAATCCAGAGTTTCAAGAAAATCGGAGGGGGTCAAAATTTCGGCCCAAAAAAAAAATGACAGTGTTACCCCTTATGTTTTTTTTTCAGGTCCAAATTTTGACCTTCGATATCTCGGCTCTGGAAGGGTCTAGAGCCTCCATTTTTGCGCGCTGGTCGAAGTCTCGTGGCCCTCTGTCAGAATCCAGAGTTTCAAGAAAATCGGAGGGGGTCAAAATTTCGGCCAAAAAAAAAAATGACAGTGTTACCCCTTATGTTTTTTTTTCAGGTCCAAATTTTGACCTTCGATATCTCGGCTCTGGAAGGGTCTAGAGCCTCCATTTTTGCGCGCTGGTCGAAGTCTCGTGGCCCTCTGTCAGAATCCAGAGTTTCAAGAAAATCGGAGGGGGTCAAAATTTCGGCCAAAAAAAAAAAATAGTGTTACCCCTTATGTTTTTTTTTTTTCAGGTCCAAATTTTGACCTTCGATATCTCGGCTCTGGAAGGGTCTAGAGCCTCCATTTTTGCGCGCTGGTCGAAGTCTCGTGGCCCTCTGTCAGAATCCAGAGTTTCAAGAAGATCGGAGGGGGTCAAAATTTCGGCCAAAAAAAAAAAAGACAGTGTTACCCCTTATGTTTTTTTTTCAGGTCCAAATTTTGACCTTCGATATCTCGGCTCTGGAAGGGTCTAGAGCCTCCATTTTTGCGCGCTGGTCGAAGTCTCGTGGCCCTCTGTCAGAATCCAGAGTTTCAACAAAATCGGAGGGGGTCAAAATTTCGGCCAAAAAAAAAATGACAGTGTTACCCCTTATGGTTTTTTTTTCAGGTCCAAATTTTGACCTTCGATATCTCGGCTCTGGAAGGGTCTAGAGCCTCCATTTTTGCGCGCTGGTCGAAGTCTCGTGGCCCTCTGTCAGAATCCAGAGTTTCAAGAAAATCGGAGGGGGTCAAAATTTCGGCCAAAAAAAAAATGACAGTGTTACCCCTTATGTTTTTTTTTCAGGTCCAAATTTTGACCTTCGATATCTCGGCTCTGGAAGGGTCTAGAGCCTCCATTTTTGCGCGCTGGTCGAAGTCTCATGGCCCTCTGTCAGAATCCAGAGTTTCAAGAAAATCGGAGGGGGTCAAAATTTCGGCCAAAAAAAAAAAATGACAGTGTTACCCCTTATGTTTTTTTTCAGGTCCAAATTTTGACCTTCGATATCTCGGCTCTGGAAGGGTCTAGAGCCTCCATTTTTGCGCGCTGGTCGAAGTCTCGTGGCCCTCTGTCAGAATCCAGAGTTTCAAGAAAATCGGAGGGGGTCAAAATTTTGGCCAAAAAAAAAAATGACAGTGTTACCCCTTATGTTTTTTTTTCAGGTCCAAATTTTGACCTTCGATATATCGGCTCTGGAAGGGTCTAGAGCCTCCATTTTTGCGCGCTGGTCGAAGTCTCGTGACCCTCTGTCAGAATCCAGAGTTTCAAGAAAATCGGAGGGGGTCAAAATTTGGCCAAAAAAAAAAAAAATGACAGTGTTACCCCTTATGTTTTTTTTTCAGGTCCAAATTTTGACCTTCGATATCTCGGCTCTGGAAGGGTCTAGAGCCTCCATTTTTGCGCGCTGGTCGAAGTCTCATGGCCCTCTGACAGAATCCAGAGTTTCAAAAAAATCGGAGTGGGTCAAAATTTCGGCCAAAAAAAAATGACAGTGTTACCCCTTATGTTTTTTTTTCAGGTCCAAATTTTGACCTTCGATATCTCGGGTTTGGAAGGGTCTAGAGCCTCCATTTTTGCGCGCTGGTCGAAGTCTCGTGGCCTTCTGTCAGAATCCAGAGTTTCAAGAAAATCGGAGGGGGTCAAAATTTCGGCCAAAAAAAAAAATAGTGTTACCCCTTATGTTTTTTTTTTTCAGGTCCAAATTTTGACCTTCGATATCTCGGCTCTGGAAGGGTCTAGAGCCTCCATTTTTGCGCGCTGGTCGAAGTCTCGTTTCCCTCTGTCAGAATCCAGAGTTTCAAGAAAATCTGAGGGGGTCAAAATTTCAGCCAAAAAAAAAAAAAAAAAATGACAGTGTTACCCCTTATGCTTTTTTTTCAGGTCCAAATTTTGACCTTCGATATCTCGGCTCTGGAAGGGTCTAGAGCCTCCATTTTTGCGCGCTGGTCGAAGTCTCGTGGCCCTCTGTCAGAATCCAGAGTTTCAAGAAAATCGGAGGGGGGCAAAATTTCAGCCAAAAAAAAAAATGACTGTTACCCCTTATGTTTTTTTTTTCAGGTCCAAATTTTGACCTTCGATATCTCGGCTCTGGAAGGGTCTAGAGCCTCCATTTTTGCGCGCTGGTCGAAGTCTCGTGGCCCTCTGTCAGAATCCAGAGTTTCAAGAAGATCGGAGGGGGTCAAAATTTCGGCCAAAAAAAAAAAAATGACAGTGTTACCCCTTATGTTTTTTTTTCAGGTCCAAATTTTGACCTTCGATATCTCGGCTCTGGAAGGGTCTAGAGCCTCCATTTTTGCGCGCTGGTCGAAGTCTCGTGGCCCTCTGTCAGAATCCAGAGTTTCAACAAAATCGGAGGGGGTCAAAATTTCGGCCAAAAAAAAAAAATGACAGTGTTACCCCTTATGTTTTTTTTTCAGGTCCAAATTTTGACATTCGATATCTCGGCTCTGGAAGGGTCTAGAGCCTCCATTTTTGCGCGCTGGTCGAAGTCTCGTGGCCCTCTGTCAGAATCCAGAGTTTCAAGAACATCGGAGGGGGTCAAAATTTCGGCCAAAAAAAAAAAATGACAGTGTTACCCCTTATGTTTTTTTTTCAGGTCCAAATTTTGACCTTCGATATCTCGGCTCTGGAAGGGTCTAGAGCCTCCATTTTTGCGCGCTGGTCGAAGTCTCGTGGCCCTCTGTCAGAATCCAGAGTTTCAAGAAAATCGGAGGGGGTCAAAATTTCGGCCAAAAATAAAAATGACAGTGTTACCCCTTATGTTTTTTTTCAGGTCCAAATTTTGACCTTCGATATCTCGGCTCTGGAAGGGTCTAGAGCCTCCATTTTTGCGCGCTGGTCGAAGTCTCGTGGCCCTCTGTCAGAATCCAGAGTTTCAAGAAAATCGGAGGGGGTCAAAATTTTGGCCAAAAAAAAATGACAGTGTTACCCCTTATGTTTTTTTTCAGGTCCAAATTTTGACCTTCGATATATCGGCTCTGGAAGGGTCTAGAGCCTCCATTTTTGCGCGCTGGTCGAAGTCTCGTGACCCTCTGTCAGAATCCAGAGTTTCAAGAAAATCGGAGGGGGTCAAAATTTGGCCAAAAAAAAAAAAAAATGACAGTGTTACCCCTTATGTTTTTTTTTCAGGTCCAAATTTTGACCTTCGATATCTCGGCTCTGGAAGGGTCTAGAGCCTCCATTTTTGCGCGCTGGTCGAAGTCTCATGGCCCTCTGTCAGAATCCAGAGTTTCAAGAAAATCGGAGTGGGTCAAAATTTCGGCCAAAAAAAAATGACAGTGTTACCCCTTATGTTTTTTTTTCAGGTCCAAATTTTGACCTTCGATATCTCGGGTTTGGAAGGGTCTAGAGCCTCCATTTTTGCGCGCTGGTCGAAGTCTCGTGGCCTTCTGTCAGAATCCAGAGTTTCAAGAAAATCGGAGGGGGTCAAAATTTCGGCCAAAAAAAATGACAGTGTTACCCCTTATGTTTTTTTTTCAGGTCCAAATTTTGACCTTCGATATCTCGGCTCTGGAAGGGTCTAGAGCCTCCATTTTTGCGCGCTGGTCGAAGTCTCGTGGCCCTCTGTCAGAATCCAGAGTTTCAAGAAAATCGGAGGGGGTCAAAATTTCGGCCAAAAAAAAAATGACAGTGTTACCCCTTATGTTTTTTTTTCAGGTCCAAATTTTGACCTTCGATATCTCGGCTCTGGAAGGGTCTAGAGCCTCCATTTTTGCGCGCTGGTCGAAGTCTCGTGGCCCTCTGTCAGAATCCAGAGTTTCAAGAAAATCGGAGGGGGTCAAAATTTCGGCCAAAAAAAAAAATGACAGTGTTACCCCTTATGTTTTTTTTTCAGGTCCAAATTTTGACCTTCGATATCTCGGCTCTGGAAGGGTCTAGAGCCTCCATTTTTGCGCGCTGGTCGAAGTCTCGTGGCCCTCTGTCAGAATCCAGAGTTTCAAGAAAATCGGAGGGGGTCAAAATTTCGGCCCAAAAAAAAAATGACAGTGTTACCCCTTATGTTTTTTTTTCAGGTCCAAATTTTGACCTTCGATATCTCGGCTCTGGAAGGGTCTAGAGCCTCCATTTTTGCGCGCTGGTCGAAGTCTCGTGGCCCTCTGTCAGAATCCAGAGTTTCAAGAAAATCGGAGGGGGTCAAAATTTCGGCCAAAAAAAAAAATGACAGTGTTACCCCTTATGTTTTTTTTTCAGGTCCAAATTTTGACCTTCGATATCTCGGCTCTGGAAGGGTCTAGAGCCTCCATTTTTGCGCGCTGGTCGAAGTCTCGTGGCCCTCTGTCAGAATCCAGAGTTTCAAGAAAATCGGAGGGGGTCAAAATTTCGGCCAAAAAAAAAAAATAGTGTTACCCCTTATGTTTTTTTTTTTTCAGGTCCAAATTTTGACCTTCGATATCTCGGCTCTGGAAGGGTCTAGAGCCTCCATTTTTGCGCGCTGGTCGAAGTCTCGTGGCCCTCTGTCAGAATCCAGAGTTTCAAGAAGATCGGAGGGGGTCAAAATTTCGGCCAAAAAAAAAAAAGACAGTGTTACCCCTTATGTTTTTTTTTCAGGTCCAAATTTTGACCTTCGATATCTCGGCTCTGGAAGGGTCTAGAGCCTCCATTTTTGCGCGCTGGTCGAAGTCTCGTGGCCCTCTGTCAGAATCCAGAGTTTCAACAAAATCGGAGGGGGTCAAAATTTCGGCCAAAAAAAAAATGACAGTGTTACCCCTTATGGTTTTTTTTTCAGGTCCAAATTTTGACCTTCGATATCTCGGCTCTGGAAGGGTCTAGAGCCTCCATTTTTGCGCGCTGGTCGAAGTCTCGTGGCCCTCTGTCAGAATCCAGAGTTTCAAGAAAATCGGAGGGGGTCAAAATTTCGGCCAAAAAAAAAATGACAGTGTTACCCCTTATGTTTTTTTTTCAGGTCCAAATTTTGACCTTCGATATCTCGGCTCTGGAAGGGTCTAGAGCCTCCATTTTTGCGCGCTGGTCGAAGTCTCATGGCCCTCTGTCAGAATCCAGAGTTTCAAGAAAATCGGAGGGGGTCAAAATTTCGGCCAAAAAAAAAAAATGACAGTGTTACCCCTTATGTTTTTTTTCAGGTCCAAATTTTGACCTTCGATATCTCGGCTCTGGAAGGGTCTAGAGCCTCCATTTTTGCGCGCTGGTCGAAGTCTCGTGGCCCTCTGTCAGAATCCAGAGTTTCAAGAAAATCGGAGGGGGTCAAAATTTTGGCCAAAAAAAAAAATGACAGTGTTACCCCTTATGTTTTTTTTTCAGGTCCAAATTTTGACCTTCGATATATCGGCTCTGGAAGGGTCTAGAGCCTCCATTTTTGCGCGCTGGTCGAAGTCTCGTGACCCTCTGTCAGAATCCAGAGTTTCAAGAAAATCGGAGGGGGTCAAAATTTGGCCAAAAAAAAAAAAAATGACAGTGTTACCCCTTATGTTTTTTTTTCAGGTCCAAATTTTGACCTTCGATATCTCGGCTCTGGAAGGGTCTAGAGCCTCCATTTTTGCGCGCTGGTCGAAGTCTCATGGCCCTCTGACAGAATCCAGAGTTTCAAAAAAATCGGAGTGGGTCAAAATTTCGGCCAAAAAAAAATGACAGTGTTACCCCTTATGTTTTTTTTTCAGGTCCAAATTTTGACCTTCGATATCTCGGGTTTGGAAGGGTCTAGAGCCTCCATTTTTGCGCGCTGGTCGAAGTCTCGTGGCCTTCTGTCAGAATCCAGAGTTTCAAGAAAATCGGAGGGGGTCAAAATTTCGGCCAAAAAAAATGACAGTGTTACCCCTTATGTTTTTTTTTTCAGGTCCAAATTTTGACCTTCGATATCTCGGCTCTGGAAGGGTCTAGAGCCTCCATTTTTGCGCGCTGGTCGAAGTCTCGTGGCCCTCTGTCAGAATCCAGAGTTTCAAGAAAATCGGAGGGGGTCAAAATTTCGGCCAAAAAAAAATGACAGTGTTACCCCTTATGTTTTTTTTTCAGGTCCAAATTTTGACCTTCGATATCTCGGCTCTGGAAGGGTCTAGAGCCTCCATTTTTGCGCGCTGGTCGAAGTCTCGTGGCCCTCTGTCAGAATCCAGAGTTTCAAGAAAATCGGAGGGGGTCAAAATTTCGGCCAAAAAAAAAAAATGACAGTGTTACCCCTTATGTTTTTTTTTCAGGTCCAAATTTTGACCTTCGATATCTCGGCTCTGGAAGGGTCTAGAGCCTCCATTTTTGCGCGCTGGTCGAAGTCTCGTGGCCCTCTGTCAGAATCCAGAGTTTCAAGAAAATCGGAGGGGGTCAAAATTTCGGCCCAAAAAAAAAAAATGACAGTGTTACCCCTTATGTTTTTTTTTTCAGGTCCAAATTTTGACCTTCGATATCTCGGCTCTGGAAGGGTCTAGAGCCTCCATTTTTGCGCGCTGGTCGAAGTCTCGTGGCCCTCTGTCAGAATCCAGAGTTTCAAGAAAATCGGAGGGGGTCAAAATTTCGGCCAAAAAAAAAAAAAAATGACAGTGTTACCCCTTATGTTTTTTTTTCAGGTCCAAATTTTGACCTTCGATATCTCGGCTCTGGAAGGGTCTAGAGCCTCCATTTTTGCGCGCTGGTCGAAGTCTCGTGGCCCTCTGTCAGAATCCAGAGTTTCAAGAAAATCGGAGGGGGTCAAAATTTCGGCCAAAAAAAAAAAAATAGTGTTACCCCTTATGTTTTTTTTTTTTCAGGTCCAAATTTTGACCTTCGATATCTCGGCTCTGGAAGGGTCTAGAGCCTCCATTTTTGCGCGCTGGTCGAAGTCTCGTGGCCCTCTGTCAGAATCCAGAGTTTCAAGAAAATCGGAGGGGGGCAAAATTTCGGCCAAAAAAAAATGACTGTTACCCCTTATGTTTTTTTTTTCAGGTCCAAATTTTGACCTTCGATATCTCGGCACTGGAAGGGTCTAGAGCCTCCATTTTTGCGCGCTGGTCGAAGTCTCGTGGCCCTCTGTCAGAATCCAGAGTTTCAACAAAATCGGAGGGGGTCAAAATTTCGGCCAAAAAAAAAAATGACAGTGTTACCCCTTATGTTTTTTTTTCAGGTCCAAATTTTGACCTTCGATATCTCGGCTCTGGAAGGGTCTAGAGCCTCCATTTTTGCGCGCTGGTCGAAGTCTCGTGGCCCTCTGTCAGAATCCAGAGTTTCAAGAAAATCGGAGGGGGTCAAAATTTCGGCCAAAAAAAAAAATGACAGTGTTACCCCTTATGGTTTTTTTTTCAGGTCCAAATTTTGACCTTCGATATCTCGGCTCCGGAAGGGTCTAGAGCCTCCATTTTTGCGCGCTGGTCGAAGTCTCGTGGCCCTCTGTCAGAATCCAGAGTTTCAAGAACATCGGAGGGGGTCAAAATTTCGGCCAAAAAAAAAAATGACAGTGTTACCCCTTATGTTTTTTTTTCAGGTCCAAATTTTGACCTTCGATATCTCGGCTCTGGAAGGGTCTAGAGCCTCCATTTTTGCGCGCTGGTCGAAGTCTCGTGGCCCTCTGTCAGAATCCAGAGTTTCAAGAAAATCGGAGGGGGTCAAAATTTCGGCCAAAAAAAAAATGACAGTGTTACCCCTTATGTTTTTTTTCAGGTCCAAATTTTGACCTTCGATATCTCGGCTCTGGAAGGGTCTAGAGCCTCCATTTTTGCGCGCTGGTCGAAGTCTCGTGGCCCTCTGTCAGAATCCAGAGTTTCAAGAAAATCGGAGGGGGTCAAAATTTTGGCCAAAAAAAAATGACAGTGTTACCCCTTATGTTTTTTTTTCAGGTCCAAATTTTGACCTTCGATATATCGGCTCTGGAAGGGTCTAGAGCCTCCATTTTTGCGCGCTGGTCGAAGTCTCGTGACCCTCTGTCAGAATCCAGAGTTTCAAGAAAATCGGAGGGGGTCAAAATTTGGCCAAAAATAAAAAAAAAATGACAGTGTTACCCCTTATGTTTTTTTTTCAGGTCAAAATTTTGACCTTCGATATCTCGGCTCTGGAAGGGTCTAGAGCCTCCATTTTTGCGCGCTGGTCGAAGTCTCATGGCCCTCTGTCAGAATCCAGAGTTTCAAGAAAATCGGAGTGGGTCAAAATTTCGGCCAAAAAAAAATGACAGTGTTACCCCTTATGTTTTTTTTTCAGGTCCAAATTTTGACCTTCGATATCTCGGCTCTGGAAGGGTCTAGAGCCTCCATTTTTGCGCGCTGGTCGAAGTCTCGTGGCCTTCTGTCAGAATCCAGAGTTTCAAGAAAATCGGAGGGGGTCAAAATTTCGGCCAAAAAAAATGACAGTGTTACCCCTTATGTTTTTTTTTCAGGTCCAAATTTTGACCTTCGATATCTCGGCTCTGGAAGGGTCTAGAGCCTCCATTTTTGCGCGCTGGTCGAAGTCTCGTGGCCCTCTGTCAGAATCCAGAGTTTCAAGAAAATCGGAGGGGGTCAAAATTTCGGCCAAAAAAAAAAACATAAGGGGTAACACTGTCATTTTTTTTTTGGCCAAAATTTTGACCCCCTCCGATTTTCTTGAAACTCTGGATTCTGTCAGAGGGCCACGAGACTTCGACCAGCGCGCAAAAATGGAGGCTCTAGACCCTTCCAGAGCCGAGATATCGAAGGTCAAAATTTGGACCTGTAAAAAAAAACATAAGGGGTAACACTGTCATTTTTTTTTTTGGCCGAAATTTTGACCCCCTCCGATTTTCTTGAAACTCTGGATTCTGACAGAGGGCCACGAGACTTCGACCAGCGCGCAAAAATGGAGGCTCTAGACCCTTCCAGAGCCGAGATATCGAAGGTCAAAATTTGGACCTGAAAAAAAAACATAAGGGGTAACACTGTCATTTTTTTTTTGGCCGAAATTTTGACCCCCTCCGATTTTCTTGAAACTCTGGATTCTGACAGAGGGCCACGAGACTTCGACCAGCGCGCAAAAATGGAGGCTCTAGACCCTTCCAGAGCCGAGATATCGAAGGTCAAAATTTGGACCTGAAAAAAAAAACATAAGGGGTAACACTGTCATTTTTTTTTTTGTGGCCGAAATTTTGACCCCCTCCGATTTTCTTGAAACTCTGGATTCTGACAGAGGGCCACGAGACTTCGACCAGCGCGCAAAAATGGAGGCTCTAGACCCTTCCAGAGCCGAGATATCGAAGGTCAAAATTTGGACCTAAACAAAAACATAAGGGGTAACACTGTCATTTTTTTTTTTTGGCCGAAATTTTGACCCCCTCCGATTTTCTTGAAACTCTGGATTCTGACAGAGGGCCACGAGACTTCGACCAGCGCGCAAAAATTGAGGCTCTAGACCCTTCCAGAGCCGAGATATCGAAGGTCAAAATTTGGACCTGTAAAAAAAACATAAAGGGTAACACTGTCATTTTTTTTTTTTGGCCGAAATTTTGACCCCCTCCGATTTTCTTGAAACTCTGGATTCTGACAGAGGGCCACGAGACTTCGACCAGCGCGCAAAAATTGAGGCTCTAGACCCTTCCAGAGCCGAGATATCGAAGGTCAAAATTTGGACCTGAAAAAAAAAACATAAGGGGTAACACTGTCATTTTTTTTTTGGCCGAAATTTTGACCCCCTCCGATTTTCTTGAAACTCTGGATTCTGACAGAGGGCCACGAGACTTCGACCAGCGCGCAAAAATGGAGGCTCTAGACCCTTCCAGAGCCGAGATATCGAAGGTCAAAATTTGGACCTGAAAAAAAAACATAAGGGGTAACACTGTCGTTTTTTTTTTTGGCCAAAATTTTGACCCCCTCCGATTTTCTTGAAACTCTGGATTCTGACAGAGGGCCACGAGACTTCGACCAGCGCGCAAAAATGGAGGCTCTAGACCCTTCCAGAGCCGAGATATCGAAGGTCAAAATTTGGACCTGAAAAAAAAAACATAAGGGGTAACACTGTCATTTTTTTTCTTGGCCGAAATTTTGACCCCCTCCGATTTTCTTGAAACTCTGGATTCTGACAGAGGGCCACGAGACTTCGACCAGCACATAAAAATGGAGGCTCTAGACCCTTCCAGAGCCGAGATATCGAAGGTCAAAATTTGGACCTGAAAAAAAAAACATAAGGGGTAACACTGTCATTTTTTTTTTGGCCAAAATTTTGACCCCCTCCGATTTTCTTGAAACTCTGGATTCTGACAGAGGGCCACGAGACTTCGACCAGCGAGCAAAAATGGAGGCTCTAGACCCTTCCAGAGCCGAGATATCGAAGGTCAAAATTTGGACCTGTAAAAAAAACATAAGAGGTAACACTGTCATTTTTTTTTTTGGCCGAAATTTTGACCCCCTCCGATTTTCTTGAAACTCTGGATTCTGACAGAGGGCCACGAGACTTCGACCAGCGCGCAAAAATGGAGGCTCTAGACCCTTCCAGAGCCGAGATATCGAAGGTCAAAATTTGGACCTGTAAAAAAACATAAGGGGTAACACTGTCATTTTTTTTTTTTGGCCGAAATTTTGACCCCCTCCGATTTTCTTGAAACTCTGGATTCTGACAGAGGGCCACGAGACTTCGACCAGCGCGCAAAAATGGAGGCTCTAGACCCTTCCAGAGCCGAGATATCGAAGGTCAAAATTTGGACCTGAAAAAAAAACATAAGGGGTAACACTGTCATTTTTTTTTTTGGCCGAAATTTTGACCCCCTCCGATTTTCTTGAAACTCTGGATTCTGACAGAGGGCCACGAGACTTCGACCAGCGCGCAAAAATGGAGGCTCTAGACCCTTCCAGAGCCGAGATATCGAAGGTCAAAATTTGGACCTGAAAAAAAAAACATAAGGGGTAACACTGTCATTTTTTTTTTTGGCCGAAATTTTGACCCCCTCCGATTTTCTTGAAACTCTGGATTCTGACAGAGGGCCACGAGACTTCGACCAGCGCGCAAAAATGGAGGCTCTAGACCCTTCCAGAGCCGAGATATCGAAGGTCAAAATTTGGACCTGAAAAAAAAACATAAGGGGTAACACTGTCATTTTTTTTTTTGGCCGAAATTTTGACCCCCTCCGATTTTCTTGAAACTCTGGATTCTGACAGAGGGCCACGAGACTTCGACCAGCGCGCAAAAATGGAGGCTCTAGACCCTTCCAGAGCCGAGATATCGAAGGTCAAAATTTGGACCTGTAAAAAAACCATAAGGGGTAACACTGTCATTTTTTTTTGGCCGAAATTTTGACCCCCTCCGATTTTCTTGAAACTCTGGATTCTGACAGAGGGCCACGAGACTTCGACCAACGCGCAAAAATGGAGGCTCTAGACCCTTCCAGAGCCGAGATATCGAAGGTCAAAATTTGGACCTGAAAAAAAAAACATAAGGGGTAACACTGTCATTTTTTTTTTTTGGCCGAAATTTTGACCCCCTCCAATTTTCTTGAAACTCTGGATTCTGACAGAGGGCCACGAGACTTCGACCAGCGCGCAAAAATGGAGGCTCTAGACCCTTCCAGAGCCGAGATATCGAAGGTCAAAATTATGAGCTGAAAAAAAAAACATAAGGGGTAACACTGTCATTTTTTTTTTTGGCCGAAATTTTGACCCCCTCCAATTTTCTTGAAACTCTGGATTCTGACAGAGGGCCACGAGACTTCGACCAGCGTGCAAAAATGGAGGCTCTAGACCCTTCCAGAGCCGAGATATCGAAGGTCAAAATTTGGACCTGAAAAAAAAACATAAGGGGTAACACTGTCATTTTTTTTTTTTGGCCAAAATTTTGACCCCCTCCGATTTTCTTGAAACTCTGGATTCTGACAGAGGGCCACGAGACTTCGACCAACGCGCAAAAATGGAGGCTCTAGACCCTTCCAGAGCCGAGATATCGAAGGTCAAAATTTGGACCTGAAAAAAAAAACATAAGGGGTAACACTGTCATTTTTTTTTTTGGCCGAAATTTTGACCCCCTCCGATTTTCTTGAAACTCTGGATTCTGACAGAGGGCCACGAGACTTCGACCAACGCGCAAAAATGGAGGCTCTAGACCCTTCCAGAGCCGAGATATCGAAGGTCAAAATTTGGACCTGAAAAAAAAAACATAAGGGGTAACACTGTCATTTTTTTTTTTTGGCCGAAATTTTGACCCCCTCCGATTTTCTTGAAACTCTGGATTCTGACAGAGGGCCACGAGACTTCGATCAGCGCGCAAAAATTGAGGCTCTAGACCCTTCCAGAGCCGAGATATCGAAGGTCAAAATTATGACCTGAAAAAAAAACATAAGGGGTAACACTGTCATTTTTTTTTTTGGCCGAAATTTTGACCCCCTCCAATTTTCTTGAAACTCTGGATTCTGACAGAGGGCCACGAGACTTCGATCAGCGCGCAAAAATTGAGGCTCTAGACCCTTCCAGAGCCGAGATATCGAAGGTCAAAATTTGGACCTGAAAAAAAAAACATAAGGGGTAACACTGTCATTTTTTTTTTTGGCCAAAATTTTGACCCCCTCCGATTTTCTTGAAACTCTGGATTCTGACAGAGGGCCACGAGACTTCGATCAGCGCGCAAAAATTGAGGCTCTAGACCCTTCCAGAGCCGAGATATCGAAGGTCAAAATTTGGACCTGAAAAAAAAAAACATAAGGGGTAACACTGTCATTTTTTTTTTTGGCCAAAATTTTGACCCCCTCCGATTTTCTTGAAACTCTGGATTCTGACAGAGGGCCACGAGACTTCGACCAGCGCGCAAAAATGGAGGCTCTAGACCCTTCCAGAGCCGAGATATCGAAGGTCAAAATTTGGACCTGTAAAAAAACCATAAGGGGTAACACTGTCATTTTTTTTTTGGCCGAAATTTTGACCCCCTCCGATTTTCTTGAAACTCTGGATTCTGACAGAGGGCCACGAGACTTCGACCAACGCGCAAAAATGGAGGCTCTAGACCCTTCCAGAGCCGAAATATCGAAGGTCAAAATTTGGACCTGAAAAAAAAACACATAAGGGGTAACACTGTCATTTTTTTTTTTTGGCCGAAATTTTGACCCCCTCCGATTTTCTTGAAACTCTGGATTCTGACAGAGGGCCACGAGACTTCGACCAGCGCGCAAAAATGGAGGCTCTAGACCCTTCCAGAGCCGAGATATCGAAGGTCAAAATTTGGACCTGAAAAAAAAAACATAAGGGGTAACACTGTCATTTTTTTTTTTGGCCGAAATTTTGACCCCCTCCGATTTTCTTGAAACTCTGGATTCTGACAGAGGGCCACGAGACTTCGACCAGCGCGCAAAAATGGAGGCTCTAGACCCTTCCAGAGCCGAGATATCGAAGGTCAAAATTTGGACCTGAAAAAAAAAACATAAGGGGTAACACTGTCATTTTTTTTTTTTGGCCGAAATTTTGACCCCCTCCGATTTTCTTGAAACTCTGGATTCTGACAGAGGGCCACGAGACTTCGACCAGCGCGCAAAAATGGAGGCTCTAGACCCTTCCAGAGCCGAGATATCGAAGGTCAAAATTTGGACCTGAAAAAAAAAACATAAGGGGTAACACTCATTTTTTTTTTTGGCCGAAATTTTGACCCCCTCCGATTTTCTTGAAACTCTGGATTCTGACAGAGGGCCACGAGACTTCGACCAGCGCGCAAAAATGGAGGCTCTAGACCCTTCCAGAGCCGAGATATCGAAGGTCAAAATTTGGACCTGAAAAAAAAACATAAGGGGTAACACTGTCATTTTTTTTTTTTTGGCCGAAATTTTGACCCCCTCCGATTTTTTTGAAACTCTGGATTCTGACAGAGGGCCACGAGACTTCGACCAGCGCGCAAAAATGGAGGCTCTAGACCCTTCCAGAGCCGAGATATCGAAGGTCAAAATTTGGACCTGAAAAAAAAACATAAGGGGTAACACTGTCATTTTTTTTTTTGGCCGAAATTTTGACCCCCTCCGATTTTCTTGAAACTCTGGATTCTGACAGAGGGCCACGAGACTTCGACCAGCGAGCAAAAATGGAGGCTCTAGACCCTTCCAGAGCCGAGATATTGAAGGTCAAAATTTGGACCTGAAAAAAAAAACATAAGGGGTAACACTGTCATTTTTTTTTTTGGCCGAAATTTTGACCCCCTCCGATTTTCTTGAAACTCTGGATTCTGACAGAGGGCCACGAGACTTCGACCAACGCGCAAAAATGGAGGCTCTAGACCCTTCCAGAGCCGAGATATCGAAGGTCAAAATTTGGACCTGAAAAAAAAACATAAGGGGTAACACTGTCATTTTTTTTTTTGGCCGAAATTTTGACCCCCTCCGATTTTCTTGAAACTCTGGATTCTGACAGAGGGCCACGAGACTTCGACCAGCGCGCAAAAATGGAGGCTCTAGACCCTTCCAGAGCCGAGATATCGAAGGTCAAAATTTGGACCTGAAAAAAAAACATAAGGGGTAACACTGTCATTTTTTTTTTGGCCAAAATTTTGACCCCCTCCGATTTTCTTGAAACTCTGGATTCTGACAGAGGGCCACGAGACTTCGACAAGCGCGCAAAAATGGAGGCTCTAGACCCTTCCAGAGCCAAGATATCGAAGGTCAAAATTTGGACCTGTAAAAAAACCATAAGGGGTAACACTGTCATTTTTTTTTTTGGCCGAAATTTTGACCCCCTCCGATTTTCTTGAAACTCTGGATTCTGACAGAGGGCCACGAGACTTCGACCAACGCGCAAAAATGGAGGCTCTAGACCCTTCCAGAGCCGAGATATCGAAGGTCAAAATTTGGACCTGAAAAAAAAAAACATAAGGGGTAACACTGTCATTTTTTTTTTTGGCCGAAATTTTGACCCCCTCCGATTTTCTTGAAACTCTGGATTCTGACAGAGGGCCACGAGACTTCGACCAGCGCGCAAAAATGGAGGCTCTAGACCCTTCCAGAGCCGAGATATCGAAGGTCAAAATTTGGACCTGAAAAAAAAAAACATAAGGGGTAACACTGTCATTTTTTTTTTGGCCGAAATTTTGACCCCCTCCGATTTTCTTGAAACTCTGGATTCTGACAGAGGGCCACGAGACTTCGACCAGCGCGCAAAAATGGAGGCTCTAGACCCTTCCAGAGCCGAGATATCGAAGGTCAAAATTTGGACCTGAAAAAAAAAACATAAGGGGTAACACTGTCATTTTTTTTTTTGGCCGAAATTTTGACCCCCTCCGATTTTCTTGAAACTCTGGATTCTGACAGAGGGCCACGAGACTTCGACCAACGCGCAAAAATGGAGGCTCTAGACCCTTCCAGAGCCGAGATATCGAAGGTCAAAATTTGGACCTGAAAAAAAAACATAAGGGGTAACACTGTCATTTTTTTTTTTGGCCGAAATTTTGACCCCCTCCGATTTTCTTGAAACTCTGGATTCTGACAGAGGGCCACGAGACTTCGACCAATGCGTAAAAATGGAGGCTCTAGACCCTTCCAGAGCCGAGATATCGAAGGTCAAAATTTGGACCTGAAAAAAAAACATAAGGGGTAACACTGTCATTTTTTTTTTTGGCCGAGATTTTGACCCCCTCCGATTTTCTTGAAACTCTGGATTCTGACAGAGGGCCACGAGACTTCGACCAGCGCGCAAAAATTGAGGCTCTAGACCCTTCCAGAGCCGAGATATCGAAGGTCAAAATTATGACCTGAAAAAAAAACATAAGGGGTAACACTGTCATTTTTTTTTTTGGCTGAAATTTTGACCCCCTCCGATTTTCTTGAAACTCTGGATTCTGACAGAGGGCCACGAGACTTCGACCAACGCGCAAAAATGGAGGCTCTAGACCCTTCCAGAGCCGAAATATCGAAGGTCAAAATTTGGACCTGAAAAAAAAAAACATAAGGGGTAACACTGTCATTTTTTTTTTTTAGCCGAAATTTTGACCCCCTCCGATTTTCTTGAAACTCTGGATTCTGACAGAGGGCCACGAGACTTCGACCAGCGCGCAAAAATGGAGGCTCTAGACCCTTCCAGAGCCGAGATATCGAAGGTCAAAATTTGGACCTGAAAAAAAAAACATAAGGGGTAACACTGTCATTTTTTTTTTGGCCGAAATTTTGACCCCCTCCGATTTTCTTGAAACTCTGGATTCTGACAGAGGGCCACGAGACTTCGACCAGCGCGCAAAAATGGAGGCTCTAGACCCTTCCAGAGCCGAGATATCGAAGGTCAAAATTTGGACCTGAAAAAAAAACATAAGGGGTAACACTGTCATTTTTTTTTTTTGGCCGAAATTTTGACCCCCTCCGATTTTTTTGAAACTCTGGATTCTGACAGAGGGCCACGAGACTTCGACCAGCGCGCAAAAATGGAGGCTCTAGACCCTTCCAGAGCCGAGATATCGAAGGTCAAAATTTGGACCTGAAAAAAAAAACATAAGGGGTAACACTGTCATTTTTTTTTTTTGGCCGAAATTTTGACCCCCTCCGATTTTCTTGAAACTCTGGATTCTGACAGAGGGCCACGAGACTTCGACCAGCGAGCAAAAATGGAGGCTCTAGACCCTTCCAGAGCCGAGATATTGAAGGTCAAAATTTGGACCTGAAAAAAAAAACATAAGGGGTAACACTGTCATTTTTTTTTTTTGGCCGAAATTTTGAACCCCTCCGATTTTCTTGAAACTCTGGATTCTGACAGAGGGCCACGAGACTTCGACCAACGCGCAAAAATGGAGGCTCTAGACCCTTCCAGAGCCGAGATATCGAAGGTCAAAATTTGGACCTGAAAAAAAAAACATAAGGGGTAACACTGTCATTTTTTTTTTTGGCCGAAATTTTGACCCCCTCCGATTTTCTTGAAACTCTGGATTCTGACAGAGGGCCACGAGACTTCGACCAGCGCGCAAAAATGGAGGCTCTAGACCCTTCCAGAGCCGAGATATCGAAGGTCAAAATTTGGACCTGAAAAAAAAACATAAGGGGTAACACTGTCATTTTTTTTTTTTGGCCGAGATTTTGACCCCCTCCGATTTTCTTGAAACTCTGGATTCTGACAGAGGGCCACGAGACTTCGACCAGCGCGCAAAAATTGAGGCTCTAGACCCTTCCAGAGCCGAGATATCGAAGGTCAAAATTATGACCTGAAAAAAAAAACATAAGGGGTAACACTGTCATTTTTTTTTTGGCTGAAATTTTGACCCCCTCCGATTTTCTTGAAACTCTGGATTCTGACAGAGGGCCACGAGACTTCGACCAACGCGCAAAAATGGAGGCTCTAGACCCTTCCAGAGCCGAAATATCGAAGGTCAAAATTTGGACCTGAAAAAAAAAACATAAGGGGTAACACTGTCATTTTTTTTTTTAGCCGAAATTTTGACCCCCTCCGATTTTCTTGAAACTCTGGATTCTGACAGAGGGCCACGAGACTTCGACCAGCGCGCAAAAATGGAGGCTCTAGACCCTTCCAGAGCCGAGATATCGAAGGTCAAAATTTGGACCTGAAAAAAAAAAACATAAGGGGTAACACTGTCATTTTTTTTTTTGGCCGAAATTTTGACCCCCTCCGATTTTCTTGAAACTCTGGATTCTGACAGAGGGCCACGAGACTTCGACCAGCGCGCAAAAATGGAGGCTCTAGACCCTTCCAGAGCCGAGATATCGAAGGTCAAAATTTGGACCTGAAAAAAAAACATAAGGGGTAACACTGTCATTTTTTTTTTTTGGCCGAAATTTTGACCCCCTCCGATTTTTTTGAAACTCTGGATTCTGACAGAGGGCCACGAGACTTCGACCAGCGCGCAAAAATGGAGGCTCTAGACCCTTCCAGAGCCGAGATATCGAAGGTCAAAATTTGGACCTGAAAAAAAAAACATAAGGGGTAACACTGTCATTTTTTTTTTTTTGGCCGAAATTTTGACCCCCTCCGATTTTCTTGAAACTCTGGATTCTGACAGAGGGCCACGAGACTTCGACCAGCGAGCAAAAATGGAGGCTCTAGACCCTTCCAGAGCCGAGATATTGAAGGTCAAAATTTGGACCTGAAAAAAAAAACATAAGGGGTAACACTGTCATTTTTTTTTTTTGGCCGAAATTTTGAACCCCTCCGATTTTCTTGAAACTCTGGATTCTGACAGAGGGCCACGAGACTTCGACCAACGCGCAAAAATGGAGGCTCTAGACCCTTCCAGAGCCGAGATATCGAAGGTCAAAATTTGGACCTGAAAAAAAAACATAAGGGGTAACACTGTCATTTTTTTTTTTGGCCGAAATTTTGACCCCCTCCGATTTTCTTGAAACTCTGGATTCTGACAGAGGGCCACGAGACTTCGACCAGCGCGCAAAAATGGAGGCTCTAGACCCTTCCAGAGCCGAGATATCGAAGGTCAAAATTTGGACCTGAAAAAAAAAACATAAGGGGTAACACTGTCATTTTTTTTTTTGGCCAAAATTTTGACCCCCTCCGATTTTCTTGAAACTCTGGATTCTGACAGAGGGCCACGAGACTTCGACCAGCGCGCAAAAATGGAGGCTCTAGACCCTTCCAGAGCCAAGATATCGAAGGTCAAAATTTGGACCTGTAAAAAAACCATAAGGGGTAACACTGTCATTTTTTTTTTTTGGCCGAAATTTTGACCCCCTCCGATTTTCTTGAAACTCTGGATTCTGACAGAGGGCCACGAGACTTCGACCAACGCGCAAAAATGGAGGCTCTAGACCCTTCCAGAGCCGAGATATCGAAGGTCAAAATTTGGACCTGAAAAAAAAAACATAAGGGGTAACACTGTCATTTTTTTTTTTGGCCGAAATTTTGACCCCCTCCGATTTTCTTGAAACTCTGGATTCTGACAGAGGGCCACGAGACTTCGACCAGCGCGCAAAAATTGAGGCTCTAGACCCTTCCAGAGCCGAGATATCGAAGGTCAAAATTTGGACCTGTAAAAAAAACATAAGGGGTAACACTGTCATTTTTTTTTTTTGGCCGAAATTTTGACCCCCTCCGATTTTCTTGAAACTCTGGATTCTGACAGAGGGCCACGAGACTTCGACCAGCGCGCAAAAATGGAGGCTCTAGACCCTTCCAGAGCCGAGATATCGAAGGTCAAAATTTGGACCTGAAAAAAAAAAACATAAGGGGTAACACTGTCATTTTTTTTTTTGGCCGAAATTTTGACCCCCTCCGATTTTCTTGAAACTCTGGATTCTGACAGAGGGCCACGAGACTTCGACCAGCGCGCAAAAATGGAGGCTCTAGACCCTTCCAGAGCCGAGATATCGAAGGTCAAAATTTGGACCTGAAAAAAAAAACATAAGGGGTAACACTGTCATTTTTTTTTTTGGCCGAAATTTTGACCCCCTCCGATTTTCTTGAAACTCTGGATTCTGACAGAGGGCCACGAGACTTCGACCAGCGCGGAAAAATGGAGGCTCTAGACCCTTCCAGAGCCGAGATATCGAAGGTCAAAATTTGGACCTGAAAAAAAAAACATAAGGGGTAACACTGTCATTTTTTTTTTTGGCCGAAATTTTGACCCCCTCCGATTTTCTTGAAACTCTGGATTCTGACAGAGGGCCACGAGACTTCGACCAGCGCGCAAAAATGGAGGCTCTAGACCCTTCCAGAGCCGAGATATCGAAGGTCAAAATTTGGACCTGAAAAAAAAACATAAGGGGTAACACTGTCATTTTTTTTTTTTTGGCCGAAATTTTGACCCCCTCCGATTTTCTTGAAACTCTGGATTCTGACAGAGGGCCACGAGACTTCGACCAGCGCGCAAAAATGGAGGCTCTAGACCCTTCCAGAGCCGAGATATCGAAGGTCAAAATTTGGACCTGAAAAAAAAACATAAGGGGTAACACTGTCATTTTTTTTTTTTGGCCGAAATTTTGACCCCCTCCGATTTTCTTGAAACTCTGGATTCTGACAGAGGGCCACGAGACTTCGACCAGCGAGCAAAAATGGAGGCTCTAGACCCTTCCAGAGCCGAGATATTGAAGGTCAAAATTTGGACCTGAAAAAAAAAACATAAGGGGTAACACTGTCATTTTTTTTTTTTGGCCGAAATTTTGACCCCCTCCGATTTTCTTGAAACTCTGGATTCTGACAGAGGGCCACGAGACTTCGACCAACGCGCAAAAATGGAGGCTCTAGACCCTTCCAGAGCCGAGATATCGAAGGTCAAAATTTGGACCTGAAAAAAAAAAACATAAGGGGTAACACTGTCATTTTTTTTTTTTGGCCGAAATTTTGACCCCCTCCGATTTTCTTGAAACTCTGGATTCTGACAGAGGGCCACGAGACTTCGACCAGCGCGCAAAAATTGAGGCTCTAGACCCTTCCAGAGCCGAGATATCGAAGGTCAAAATTTGGACCTGAAAAAAAAAACATAAGGGGTAACACTGTCATTTTTTTTTTTGGCCGAAATTTTGACCCCCTCCGATTTTCTTGAAACTCTGGATTCTGACAGAGGGCCACGAGACTTCGACCAGCGCGCAAAAATGGAGGCTCTAGACCCTTCCAGAGCCGAGATATCGAAGGTCAAAATTTGGACCTGTAAAAAAACCATAAGGGGTAACACTGTCATTTTTTTTTTTTGGCCGAAATTTTGACCCCCTCCGATTTTCTTGAAACTCTGGATTCTGACAGAGGGCCACGAGACTTCGACCAACGCGCAAAAATGGAGGCTCTAGACCCTTCCAGAGCCGAGATATCGAAGGTCAAAATTTGGACCTGAAAAAAAAAACATAAGGGGTAACACTGTCATTTTTTTTTTTGGCCGAAATTTTGACCCCCTCCGATTTTCTTGAAACTCTGGATTCTGACAGAGGGCCACGAGACTTCGACCAGCGCGCAAAAATTGAGGCTCTAGACCCTTCCAGAGCCGAGATATCGAAGGTCAAAATTATGACCTGAAAAAAAAAAACATAAGGGGTAACACTGTCATTTTTTTTTTTGGCCGAAATTTTGACCCCCTCCGATTTTCTTGAAACTCTGGATTCTGACAGAGGGCCACGAGACTTCGACCAGCGTGCAAAAATGGAGGCTCTAGACCCTTCCAGAGCCGAGATATCGAAGGTCAAAATTTGGACCTGAAAAAAAAACATAAGGGGTAACACTGTCATTTTTTTTTTTTTGGCCAAAATTTTGACCCCCTCCGATTTTCTTGAAACTCTGGATTCTGACAGAGGGCCACGAGACTTCGACCAGCGCGCAAAAATGGAGGCTCTAGACCCTTCCAGAGCCGAAATATCGAAGGTCAAAATTTGGACCTGAAAAAAAAAACATAAGGGGTAACACTGTCATTTTTTTTTTTTGGCCGAAATTTTGACCCCCTCCGATTTTCTTGAAACTCTGGATTCTGACAGAGGGCCACGAGACTTCGACCAGCGCGCAAAAATGGAGGCTCTAGACCCTTCCAGAGCCGAGATATCGAAGGTCAAAATTTGGACCTGAAAAAAAAAAACATAAGGGGTAACACTGTCATTTTTTTTTTGGCCGAAATTTTGACCCCCTCCGATTTTCTTGAAACTCTGGATTCTGACAGAGGGCCACGAGACTTCGACCAGCGCGCAAAAATGGAGGCTCTAGACCCTTCCAGAGCCGAGATATCGAAGGTCAAAATTTGGACCTGAAAAAAAAACATAAGGGGTAACACTGTCATTTTTTTTTTTTGGCCGAAATTTTGACCCCCTCCGATTTTCTTGAAACTCTGGATTCTGACAGAGGGCCACGAGACTTCGACCAACGCGCAAAAATGGAGGCTCTAGACCCTTCCAGAGCCGAGATATCGAAGGTCAAAATTTGGACCTGAAAAAAAAACATAAGGGGTAACACTGTCATTTTTTTTTTGGCCGAAATTTTGACCCCCTCCGATTTTCTTGAAACTCTGGATTCTGACAGAGGGCCACGAGACTTCGACCAACGCGCAAAAATGGAGGCTCTAGACCCTTCCAGAGCCGAGATATCGAAGGTCAAAATTTGGACCTGAAAAAAAAAACATAAGGGGTAACACTGTCATTTTTTTTTTTTGGCCGAAATTTTGACCCCCTCCGATTTTCTTGAAACTCTGGATTCTGACAGAGGGCCACGAGACTTCGACCAGCGCGCAAAAATTGAGGCTCTAGACCCTTCCAGAGCCGAGATATCGAAGGTCAAAATTATGACCTGAAAAAAAAAACATAAGGGGTAACACTGTCATTTTTTTTTTTTGGACGAAATTTTGACCCCCTCCGATTTTCTTGAAACTCTGGATTCTGACAGAGGGCCACGAGACTTCGACCAGCGTGCAAAAATGGAGGCTCTAGACCCTTCCAGAGCCGAGATATCGAAGGTCAAAATTTGGACCTGAAAAAAAAACATAAGGGGTAACACTGTCATTTTTTTTTTTGGCCGAAATTTTGACCCCCTCCGATTTTCTTGAAACTCTGGATTCTGACAGAGGGCCACGAGACTTCGACCAGCGCGCAAAAATGGAGGCTCTAGACCCTTCCAGAGCCGAGATATCGAAGGTCAAAATTTGGACCTGAAAAAAAAACATAAGGGGTAACACTGTCATTTTTTTTTTTTGGCCGAAATTTTGACCCCCTCCGATTTTCTTGAAACTCTGGATTCTGACAGAGGGCCACGAGACTTCGACCAGCGCGCAAAAATGGAGGCTCTAGACCCTTCCAGAGCCGAGATATCGAAGGTCAAAATTTGGACCTGAAAAAAAAAACATAAGGGGTAACACTGTCATTTTTTTTTTTTTGGCCGAAATTTTGACCCCCTCCGATTTTCTTGAAACTCTGGATTCTGACAGAGGGCCACGAGACTTCGACCAGCGCGCAAAAATGGAGGCTCTAGACCCTTCCAGAGCCGAGATATCGAAGGTCAAAATTTGGACCTGAAAAAAAAACATAAGGGGTAACACTGTCATTTTTTTTTTTTGGCCGAAATTTTGACCCCCTCCGATTTTCTTGAAACTCTGGATTCTGACAGAGGGCCACGAGACTTCGACCAGCGCGCAAAAATGGAGGCTCTAGACCCTTCCAGAGCCGAGATATCGAAGGTCAAAATTTGGACCTGAAAAAAAAAACATAAGGGGTAACACTGTCATTTTTTTTTTTTGGCCGAAATTTTGACCCCCTCCGATTTTCTTGAAACTCTGGATTCTGACAGAGGGCCACGAGACTTCGACCAGCGAGCAAAAATGGAGGCTCTAGACCCTTCCAGAGCCGAGATATTGAAGGTCAAAATTTGGACCTGAAAAAAAAAACATAAGGGGTAACACTGTCATTTTTTTTTTTTGGCCGAAATTTTGAACCCCTCCGATTTTCTTGAAACTCTGGATTCTGACAGAGGGCCACGAGACTTCGACCAACGCGCAAAAATGGAGGCTCTAGACCCTTCCAGAGCCGAGATATCGAAGGTCAAAATTTGGACCTGAAAAAAAAACATAAGGGGTAACACTGTCATTTTTTTTTTTGGCCGAAATTTTGACCCCCTCCGATTTTCTTGAAACTCTGGATTCTGACAGAGGGCCACGAGACTTCGACCAGCGCGCAAAAATGGAGGCTCTAGACCCTTCCAGAGCCGAGATATCGAAGGTCAAAATTTGGACCTGAAAAAAAAAACATAAGGGGTAACACTGTCATTTTTTTTTTTGGCCAAAATTTTGACCCCCTCCGATTTTCTTGAAACTCTGGATTCTGACAGAGGGCCACGAGACTTCGACCAGCGCGCAAAAATGGAGGCTCTAGACCCTTCCAGAGCCAAGATATCGAAGGTCAAAATTTGGACCTGTAAAAAAACCATAAGGGGTAACACTGTCATTTTTTTTTTTTGGCCGAAATTTTGACCCCCTCCGATTTTCTTGAAACTCTGGATTCTGACAGAGGGCCACGAGACTTCGACCAACGCGCAAAAATGGAGGCTCTAGACCCTTCCAGAGCCGAGATATCGAAGGTCAAAATTTGGACCTGAAAAAAAAAACATAAGGGGTAACACTGTCATTTTTTTTTTTGGCCGAAATTTTGACCCCCTCCGATTTTCTTGAAACTCTGGATTCTGACAGAGGGCCACGAGACTTCGACCAGCGCGCAAAAATTGAGGCTCTAGACCCTTCCAGAGCCGAGATATCGAAGGTCAAAATTTGGACCTGTAAAAAAAACATAAGGGGTAACACTGTCATTTTTTTTTTTGGCCGAAATTTTGACCCCCTCCGATTTTCTTGAAACTCTGGATTCTGACAGAGGGCCACGAGACTTCGACCAGCGCGCAAAAATGGAGGCTCTAGACCCTTCCAGAGCCGAGATATCGAAGGTCAAAATTTGGACCTGAAAAAAAAAAAACATAAGGGGTAACACTGTCATTTTTTTTTTTTGGCCGAAATTTTGACCCCCTCCGATTTTCTTGAAACTCTGGATTCTGACAGAGGGCCACGAGACTTCGACCAGCGCGCAAAAATGGAGGCTCTAGACCCTTCCAGAGCCGAGATATCGAAGGTCAAAATTTGGACCTGAAAAAAAAAACATAAGGGGTAACACTGTCATTTTTTTTTTTGGCCGAAATTTTGACCCCCTCCGATTTTCTTGAAACTCTGGATTCTGACAGAGGGCCACGAGACTTCGACCAGCGCGCAAAAATGGAGGCTCTAGACCCTTCCAGAGCCGAGATATCGAAGGTCAAAATTTGGACCTGAAAAAAAAAACATAAGGGGTAACACTGTCATTTTTTTTTTTGGCCGAAATTTTGACCCCCTCCGATTTTCTTGAAACTCTGGATTCTGACAGAGGGCCACGAGACTTCGACCAGCGCGCAAAAATGGAGGCTCTAGACCCTTCCAGAGCCGAGATATCGAAGGTCAAAATTTGGACCTGAAAAAAAAACATAAGGGGTAACACTGTCATTTTTTTTTTTTTGGCCGAAATTTTGACCCCCTCCGATTTTCTTGAAACTCTGGATTCTGACAGAGGGCCACGAGACTTCGACCAGCGCGCAAAAATGGAGGCTCTAGACCCTTCCAGAGCCGAGATATCGAAGGTCAAAATTTGGACCTGAAAAAAAAACATAAGGGGTAACACTGTCATTTTTTTTTTTTGGCCGAAATTTTGACCCCCTCCGATTTTCTTGAAACTCTGGATTCTGACAGAGGGCCACGAGACTTCGACCAGCGAGCAAAAATGGAGGCTCTAGACCCTTCCAGAGCCGAGATATTGAAGGTCAAAATTTGGACCTGAAAAAAAAAACATAAGGGGTAACACTGTCATTTTTTTTTTTTGGCCGAAATTTTGACCCCCTCCGATTTTCTTGAAACTCTGGATTCTGACAGAGGGCCACGAGACTTCGACCAACGCGCAAAAATGGAGGCTCTAGACCCTTCCAGAGCCGAGATATCGAAGGTCAAAATTTGGACCTGAAAAAAAAAAACATAAGGGGTAACACTGTCATTTTTTTTTTTTGGCCGAAATTTTGACCCCCTCCGATTTTCTTGAAACTCTGGATTCTGACAGAGGGCCACGAGACTTCGACCAGCGCGCAAAAATTGAGGCTCTAGACCCTTCCAGAGCCGAGATATCGAAGGTCAAAATTTGGACCTGAAAAAAAAAACATAAGGGGTAACACTGTCATTTTTTTTTTTGGCCGAAATTTTGACCCCCTCCGATTTTCTTGAAACTCTGGATTCTGACAGAGGGCCACGAGACTTCGACCAACGCGCAAAAATGGAGGCTCTAGACCCTTCCAGAGCCGAGATATCGAAGGTCAAAATTTGGACCTGAAAAAAAAAACATAAGGGGTAACACTGTCATTTTTTTTTTTTGGCCGAAATTTTGACCCCCTCCGATTTTCTTGAAACTCTGGATTCTGACAGAGGGCCACGAGACTTCGACCAGCGCGCAAAAATTGAGGCTCTAGACCCTTCCAGAGCCGAGATATCGAAGGTCAAAATTATGACCTGAAAAAAAAAACATAAGGGGTAACACTGTCATTTTTTTTTTGGCCGAAATTTTGACCCCCTCCGATTTTCTTGAAACTCTGGATTCTGACAGAGGGCCACGAGACTTCGACCAGCGTGCAAAAATGGAGGCTCTAGACCCTTCCAGAGCCGAGATATCGAAGGTCAAAATTTGGACCTGAAAAAAAAACATAAGGGGTAACACTGTCATTTTTTTTTTTTTGGCCAAAATTTTGACCCCCTCCGATTTTCTTGAAACTCTGGATTCTGACAGAGGGCCACGAGACTTCGACCAGCGCGCAAAAATGGAGGCTCTAGACCCTTCCAGAGCCGAAATATCGAAGGTCAAAATTTGGACCTGAAAAAAAAAACATAAGGGGTAACACTGTCATTTTTTTTTTTTGGCCGAAATTTTGACCCCCTCCGATTTTCTTGAAACTCTGGATTCTGACAGAGGGCCACGAGACTTCGACCAGCGCGCAAAAATGGAGGCTCTAGACCCTTCCAGAGCCGAGATATCGAAGGTCAAAATTTGGACCTGAAAAAAAAAACATAAGGGGTAACACTGTCATTTTTTTTTTTGGCCGAAATTTTGACCCCCTCCGATTTTCTTGAAACTCTGGATTCTGACAGAGGGCCACGAGACTTCGACCAGCGCGCAAAAATGGAGGCTCTAGACCCTTCCAGAGCCGAGATATCGAAGGTCAAAATTTGGACCTGAAAAAAAAACATAAGGGGTAACACTGTCATTTTTTTTTTTTGGCCGAAATTTTGACCCCCTCCGATTTTCTTGAAACTCTGGATTCTGACAGAGGGCCACGAGACTTCGACCAACGCGCAAAAATGGAGGCTCTAGACCCTTCCAGAGCCGAGATATCGAAGGTCAAAATTTGGACCTGAAAAAAAAACATAAGGGGTAACACTGTCATTTTTTTTTTGGCCGAAATTTTGACCCCCTCCGATTTTCTTGAAACTCTGGATTCTGACAGAGGGCCACGAGACTTCGACCAACGCGCAAAAATGGAGGCTCTAGACCCTTCCAGAGCCGAGATATCGAAGGTCAAAATTTGGACCTGAAAAAAAAAACATAAGGGGTAACACTGTCATTTTTTTTTTTGGCCGAAATTTTGACCCCCTCCGATTTTCTTGAAACTCTGGATTCTGACAGAGGGCCACGAGACTTCGACCAGCGCGCAAAAATTGAGGCTCTAGACCCTTCCAGAGCCGAGATATCGAAGGTCAAAATTATGACCTGAAAAAAAAAACATAAGGGGTAACACTGTCATTTTTTTTTTTGGCCGAAATTTTGACCCCCTCCGATTTTCTTGAAACTCTGGATTCTGACAGAGGGCCACGAGACTTCGACCAGCGTGCAAAAATGGAGGCTCTAGACCCTTCCAGAGCCGAGATATCGAAGGTCAAAATTTGGACCTGAAAAAAAAACATAAGGGGTAACACTGTCATTTTTTTTTTTGGCCGAAATTTTGACCCCCTCCGATTTTCTTGAAACTCTGGATTCTGACAGAGGGCCACGAGACTTCGACCAGCGCGCAAAAATGGAGGCTCTAGACCCTTCCAGAGCCGAGATATCGAAGGTCAAAATTTGGACCTGAAAAAAAAACATAAGGGGTAACACTGTCATTTTTTTTTTTTGGCCGAAATTTTGACCCCCTCCGATTTTCTTGAAACTCTGGATTCTGACAGAGGGCCACGAGACTTCGACCAGCGCGCAAAAATGGAGGCTCTAGACCCTTCCAGAGCCGAGATATCGAAGGTCAAAATTTGGACCTGAAAAAAAAACATAAGGGGTAACACTGTCATTTTTTTTTTTTGGCCGAAATTTTGACCCCCTCCGATTTTCTTGAAACTCTGGATTCTGACAGAGGGCCACGAGACTTCGACCAGCGCGCAAAAATGGAGGCTCTAGACCCTTCCAGAGCCGAGATATCGAAGGTCAAAATTTGGACCTGAAAAAAAAACATAAGGGGTAACACTGTCATTTTTTTTTTTTGGCCGAAATTTTGACCCCCTCCGATTTTCTTGAAACTCTGGATTCTGACAGAGGGCCACGAGACTTCGACCAGCGAGCAAAAATGGAGGCTCTAGACCCTTCCAGAGCCGAGATATTGAAGGTCAAAATTTGGACCTGAAAAAAAAAACATAAGGGGTAACACTGTCATTTTTTTTTTTGGCCGAAATTTTGACCCCCTCCGATTTTCTTGAAACTCTGGATTCTGACAGAGGGCCACGAGACTTCGACCAACGCGCAAAAATGGAGGCTCTAGACCCTTCCAGAGCCGAGATATCGAAGGTCAAAATTTGGACCTGAAAAAAAAAACATAAGGGGTAACACTGTCATTTTTTTTTTTGGCCGAAATTTTGACCCCCTCCGATTTTCTTGAAACTCTGGATTCTGACAGAGGGTCACGAGACTTCGACCAATGCGTAAAAATGGAGGCTCTAGACCCTTCCAGAGCCGAGATATCGAAGGTCAAAATTTGGACCTGAAAAAAAAACATAAGGGGTAACACTGTCATTTTTTTTTTTGGCCGAAATTTTGACCCCCTCCGATTTTCTTGAAACTCTGGATTCTGACAGAGGGCCACGAGACTTCGACCAGCGCGCAAAAATTGAGGCTCTAGACCCTTCCAGAGCCGAGATATCGAAGGTCAAAATTATGACCTGAAAAAAAAACATAAGGGGTAACACTGTCATTTTTTTTTTTGGCCGAAATTTTGACCCCCTCCGATTTTCTTGAAACTCTGGATTCTGACAGAGGGCCACGAGACTTCGACCAGCGTGCAAAAATGGAGGCTCTAGACCCTTCCAGAGCCGAGATATCGAAGGTCAAAATTTGGACCTGAAAAAAAAAACATAAGGGGTAACACTGTCATTTTTTTTTTTTGGCCAAAATTTTGACCCCCTCCGATTTTCTTGAAACTCTGGATTCTGACAGAGGGCCACGAGACTTCGACCAGCGCGCAAAATTGGAGGCTCTAGACCCTTCCAGAGCCGAAATATCGAAGGTCAAAATTTGGACCTGAAAAAAAAAACATAAGGGGTAACACTGTCATTTTTTTTTTTAGCCGAAATTTTGACCCCCTCCGATTTTCTTGAAACTCTGGATTCTGACAGAGGGCCACGAGACTTCGACCAGCGCGCAAAAATGGAGGCTCTAGACCCTTCCAGAGCCGAGATATCGAAGGTCAAAATTTGGACCTGAAAAAAAAAACATAAGGGGTAACACTGTCATTTTTTTTTTGGCCGAAATTTTGACCCCCTCCGATTTTCTTGAAACTCTGGATTCTGACAGAGGGCCACGAGACTTCGACCAGCGCGCAAAAATGGAGGCTCTAGACCCTTCCAGAGCCGAGATATCGAAGGTCAAAATTTGGACCTGAAAAAAAAAACATAAGGGGTAACACTGTCATTTTTTTTTTTGGCCAAAATTTTGACCCCCTCCGATTTTCTTGAAACTCTGGATTCTGACAGAGGGCCACGAGACTTCGACCAGCGCGCAAAAATGGAGGCTCTAGACCCTTCCAGAGCCGAGATATCGAAGGTCAAAATTTGGACCTGTAAAAAAACCATAAGGGGTAACACTGTCATTTTTTTTTTTTGGCCGAAATTTTGACCCCCTCCGATTTTCTTGAAACTCTGGATTCTGACAGAGGGCCACGAGACTTCGACCAACGCGCAAAAATGGAGGCTCTAGACCCTTCCAGAGCCGAGATATCGAAGGTCAAAATTTGGACCTGAAAAAAAAAACATAAGGGGTAACACTGTCATTTTTTTTTTTTTGGCCGAAATTTTGACCCCCTCCGATTTTCTTGAAACTCTGGATTCTGACAGAGGGCCACGAGACTTCGACCAGCGCGCAAAAATTGAGGCTCTAGACCCTTCCAGAGCCGAGATATCGAAGGTCAAAATTATGACCTGAAAAAAAAACATAAGGGGTAACACTGTCATTTTTTTTTTTGGCCGAAATTTTGACCCCCTCCGATTTTCTTGAAACTCTGGATTCTGACAGAGGGCCACGAGACTTCGACCAGCGTGCAAAAATGGAGGCTCTAGACCCTTCCAGAGCCGAGATATCGAAGGTCAAAATTTGGACCTGAAAAAAAAACATAAGGGGTAACACTGTCATTTTTTTTTTTTGGCCAAAATTTTGACCCCCTCCGATTTTCTTGAAACTCTGGATTCTGACAGAGGGCCACGAGACTTCGACCAGCGCGCAAAAATGGAGGCTCTAGACCCTACCAGAGCCGAAATATCGAAGGTCAAAATTTGGACCGGAAAAAAAAAACATAAGGGGTAACACTGTCATTTTTTTTTTTTGGCCGAAATTTTGACCCCCTCCGATTTTCTTGAAACTCTGGATTCTGACAGAGGGCCACGAGACTTCGACCAGCGCGCAAAAATGGAGGCTCTAGACCCTTCCAGAGCCGAGATATCGAAGGTCAAAATTTGGACCTGAAAAAAAAAACATAAGGGGTAACACTGTCATTTTTTTTTTTGGCCGAAATTTTGACCCCCTCCGATTTTCTTGAAACTCTGGATTCTGACAGAGGGCCACGAGACTTCGACCAGCGCGCAAAAATGGAGGCTCTAGACCCTTCCAGAGCCGAGATATCGAAGGTCAAAATTATGACCTGAAAAAAAAAACATAAGGGGTAACACTGTCATTTTTTTTTTTGGCCGAAATTTTGACCCCCTCCGATTTTCTTGAAACTCTGGATTCTGACAGAGGGCCACGAGACTTCGACCAGCGTGCAAAAATGGAGGCTCTAGACCCTTCCAGAGCCGAGATATCGAAGGTCAAAATTTGGACCTGAAAAAAAAAACATAAGGGGTAACACTGTCATTTTTTTTTTTTGGCCAAAATTTTGACCCCCTCCGATTTTCTTGAAACTCTGGATTCTGACAGAGGGCCACGAGACTTCGACCAGCGCGCAAAAATGGAGGCTCTAGACCCTACCAGAGCCGAAATATCGAAGGTCAAAATTTGGACCGGAAAAAAAAAACATAAGGGGTAACACTGTCATTTTTTTTTTTTGGCCGAAATTTTGACCCCCTCCGATTTTCTTGAAACTCTGGATTCTGACAGAGGGCCACGAGACTTCGACCAGCGCGCAAAAATGGAGGCTCTAGACCCTTCCAGAGCCGAGATATCGAAGGTCAAAATTTGGACCTGAAAAAAAAAAACATAAGGGGTAACACTGTCATTTTTTTTTTTGGCCGAAATTTTGACCCCCTCCGATTTTCTTGAAACTCTGGATTCTGACAGAGGGCCACGAGACTTCGACCAGCGCGCAAAAATGGAGGCTCTAGACCCTTCCAGAGCCGAGATATCGAAGGTCAAAATTTGGACCTGAAAAAAAAACATAAGGGGTAACACTGTCATTTTTTTTTTTTTTGGCCGAAATTTTGACCCCCTCCGATTTTCTTGAAACTCTGGATTCTGACAGAGGGCCACGAGACTTCGACCAGCGCGCAAAAATGGAGGCTCTAGACCCTTCCAGAGCCGAGATATCGAAGGTCAAAATTTGGACCTGAAAAAAAAACATAAGGGGTAACACTGTCATTTTTTTTTTTTGGCCGAAATTTTGACCCCCTCCGATTTTCTTGAAACTCTGGATTCTGACAGAGGGCCACGAGACTTCGACCAGCGAGCAAAAATGGAGGCTCTAGACCCTTCCAGAGCCGAGATATTGAAGGTCAAAATTTGGACCTGAAAAAAAAACATAAGGGGTAACACTGTCATTTTTTTTTTTTGGCCGAAATTTTGACCCCCTCTGATTTTCTTGAAACTCTGGATTCTGACAGAGGGCCACGAGACTTCGACCAACGCGCAAAAATGGAGGCTCTAGACCCTTCCAGAGCCGAGATATCGAAGGTCAAAATTTGGACCTGAAAAAAAAAACATAAGGGGTAACACTGTCATTTTTTTTTTTGGCCGAAATTTTGACCCCCTCCGATTTTCTTGAAACTCTGGATTCTGACAGAGGGCCACGAGACTTCGACCAACGCGCAAAAATGGAGGCTCTAGACCCTTCCAGAGCCGAGATATCGAAGGTCAAAATTTGGACCTGAAAAAAAAACATAAGGGGTAACACAGTCATTTTTTTTTTTGGCCGAAATTTTGACCCCCTCCGATTTTCTTGAAACTCTGGATTCTGACAGAGGGCCACGAGACTTCGACCAGCGCGCAAAAATTGAGGCTCTAGACCCTTCCAGAGCCGAGATATCGAAGGTCAAAATTTGGACCTGAAAAAAAAAACATAAGGGGTAACACTGTCATTTTTTTTTTTGGCCGAAATTTTGACCCCCTCCGATTTTCTTGAAACTCTGGATTCTGACAGAGGGCCACGAGACTTCGACCAGCGAGCAAAAATGGAGGCTCTAGACCCTTCCAGAGCCGAGATATTGAAGGTCAAAATTTGGACCTGAAAAAAAAAACATAAGGGGTAACACTGTCATTTTTTTTTTTGGCCGAAATTTTGACCCCCTCCGATTTTCTTGAAACTCTGGATTCTGACAGAGGGCCACGAGACTTCGACCAGCGCGCAAAAGTGGAGGCTCTAGACCCTTCCAGAGCCGAGATATCGAAGGTCAAAATTTGGACCTGAAAAAAAAAACATAAGGGGTAACACTGTCATTTTTTTTTTTGGCCGAAATTTTGACCCCCTCCGATTTTCTTGAAACTCTGGATTCTGACAGAGGGCCACGAGACTTCGACCAGCGCGCAAAAATGGAGGCTCTAGACCCTTCCAGAGCCGAGATATCGAAGGTCAAAATTTGGACCTGAAAAAAAAAACATAAGGGGTAACACTGTCATTTTTTTTTTTGGCCGAAATTTTGACCCCCTCCGATTTTCTTGAAACTCTGGATTCTGACAGAGGGCCACGAGACTTCGACCAGCGCGCAAAAATGGAGGCTCTAGACCCTTCCAGAGCCGAGATATCGAAGGTCAAAATTTGGACCTGAAAAAAAAACATAAGGGGTAACACTGTCATTTTTTTTTTTTTGGCCGAAATTTTGACCCCCTCCGATTTTCTTGAAACTCTGGATTCTGACAGAGGGCCACGAGACTTCGACCAGCGCGCAAAAATGGAGGCTCTAGACCCTTCCAGAGCCGAGATATCGAAGGTCAAAATTTGGACCTGAAAAAAAACATAAGGGGTAACACTGTCATTTTTTTTTTTGGCCGAAATTTTGACCCCCTCCGATTTTCTTGAAACTCTGGATTCTGACAGAGGGCCACGAGACTTCGACCAGCGAGCAAAAATGGAGGCTCTAGACCCTTCCAGAGCCGAGATATTGAAGGTCAAAATTTGGACCTGAAAAAAAAAACATAAGGGGTAACACTGTCATTTTTTTTTTGGCCGAAATTTTGACCCCCTCCGATTTTCTTGAAACTCTGGATTCTGACAGAGGGCCACGAGACTTCGACCAACGCGCAAAAATGGAGGCTCTAGACCCTTCCAGAGCCGAGATATCGAAGGTCAAAATTTGGACCTGAAAAAAAAAAACATAAGGGGTAACACTGTCATTTTTTTTTTTTTGGCCGAAATTTTGACCCCCTCCGATTTTCTTGAAACTCTGGATTCTGACAGAGGGCCACGAGACTTCGACCAGCGCACAAAAATGGAGGCTCTAGACCCTTCCAGAGCCGAGATATCGAAGGTCAAAATTTGGACCTGAAAAAAAAAACATAAGGGGTAACACTGTCATTTTTTTTTTTGGCCAAAATTTTGACCCCCTCCGATTTTCTTGAAACTCTGGATTCTGACAGAGGGCCACGAGACTTCGACCAGCGCGCAAAAATGGAGGCTCTAGACCCTTCCAGAGCCGAGATATCGAAGGTCAAAATTTGGACCTGTAAAAAAACCATAAGGGGTAACACTGTCATTTTTTTTTTTTGGCCGAAATTTTGACCCCCTCCGATTTTCTTGAAACTCTGGATTCTGACAGAGGGCCACGAGACTTCGACCAACGCGCAAAAATGGAGGCTCTAGACCCTTCCAGAGCCGAGATATCGAAGGTCAAAATTTGGACCTGAAAAAAAAAACATAAGGGGTAACACTGTCATTTTTTTTTTGGCCGAAATTTTGACCCCCTCCGATTTTCTTGAAACTCTGGATTCTGACAGAGGGCCACGAGACTTCGACCAGCGTGCAAAAATGGAGGCTCTAGACCCTTCCAGAGCCAAGATATCGAAGGTCAAAATCTGGACCTGAAAAAAAAAACATAAGGGGTAACACTGTCATTTTTTTTTTGGCCAAAATTTTGACCCCCTCCGATTTTCTTGAAACTCTGGATTCTGACAGAGGGCCACGAGACTTCGACCAGCGCGCAAAAATGGAGGCTCTAGACCCTTCCAGAGCCGAAATATCGAAGGTCAAAATTTGGACCTGAAAAAAAAAACATAAGGGGTAACACTGTCATTTTTTTTTTTTGGCCGAAATTTTGACCCCCTCCGATTTTCTTGAAACTCTGGATTCTGACAGAGGGCCACGAGACTTCGACCAGCGCGCAAAAATGGAGGCTCTAGACCCTTCCAGAGCCGAGATATCGAAGGTCAAAATTTGGACCAGAAAAAAAAAACATAAGGGGTAACACTGTCATTTTTTTTTTTGGCCGAAATTTTGACCCCCTCCGATTTTCTTGAAACTCTGGATTCTGACAGAGGGCCACGAGACTTCGACCAGCGAGCAAAAATGGAGGCTCTAGACCCTTCCAGAGCCGAGATATTGAAGGTCAAAATTTGGACCTGAAAAAAAAAACATAAGGGGTAACACTGTCATTTTTTTTTTTTGGCCGAAATTTTGACCCCCTCCGATTTTCTTGAAACTCTGGATTCTGACAGAGGGCCACGAGACTTCGACCAACGCGCAAAAATGGAGGCTCTAGACCCTTCCAGAGCCGAGATATCGAAGGTCAAAATTTGGACCTGAAAAAAAAACATAAGGGGTAACACTGTCATTTTTTTTTTGGCCGAAATTTTGACCCCCTCCGATTTTCTTGAAACTCTGGATTCTGACAGAGGGCCACGAGACTTCGACCAACGCGCAAAAATGGAGGCTCTAGACCCTTCCAGAGCCGAGATATCGAAGGTCAAAATTTGGACCTGAAAAAAAAAACATAAGGGGTAACACTGTCATTTTTTTTTTTGGCCGAAATTTTGACCCCCTCCGATTTTCTTGAAACTCTGGATTCTGACAGAGGGCCACGAGACTTCGACCAGCGCGCAAAAATTGAGGCTCTAGACCCTTCCAGAGCCGAGATATCGAAGGTCAAAATTATGACCTGAAAAAAAAAAACATAAGGGGTAACACTGTCATTTTTTTTTTTTGGCCGAAATTTTGACCCCCTCCGATTTTCTTGAAACTCTGGATTCTGACAGAGGGCCACGAGACTTCGACCAGCGTGCAAAAATGGAGGCTCTAGACCCTTCCAGAGCCGAGATATCGAAGGTCAAAATTTGGACCTGAAAAAAAAACATAAGGGGTAACACTGTCATTTTTTTTTTTTGGCCGAAATTTTGACCCCCTCCGATTTTCTTGAAACTCTGGATTCTGACAGAGGGCCACGAGACTTCGACCAGCGCGCAAAAATGGAGGCTCTAGACCCTTCCAGAGCCGAGATATCGAAGGTCAAAATTTGGACCTGAAAAAAAAACATAAGGGGTAACACTGTCATTTTTTTTTTTTTGGCCGAAATTTTGACCCCCTCCGATTTTCTTGAAACTCTGGATTCTGACAGAGGGCCACGAGACTTCGACCAGCGCGCAAAAATGGAGGCTCTAGACCCTTCCAGAGCCGAGATATCGAAGGTCAAAATTTGGACCTGAAAAAAAAACATAAGGGGTAACACTGTCATTTTTTTTTTTGGCCGAAATTTTGACCCCCTCCGATTTTCTTGAAACTCTGGATTCTGACAGAGGGCCACGAGACTTCGACCAGCGCGCAAAAATGGAGGCTCTAGACCCTTCCAGAGCCGAGATATCGAAGGTCAAAATTTGGACCTGAAAAAAAAACATAAGGGGTAACACTGTCATTTTTTTTTTGGCCGAAATTTTGACCCCCTCCGATTTTCTTGAAACTCTGGATTCTGACAGAGGGCCACGAGACTTCGACCAGCGCGCAAAAATGGAGGCTCTAGACCCTTCCAGAGCCGAGATATCGAAGGTCAAAATTTGGACCTGAAAAAAAAACATAAGGGGTAACACTGTCATTTTTTTTTTTTTGGCCGAAATTTTGACCCCCTCCGATTTTCTTGAAACTCTGGATTCTGACAGAGGGCCACGAGACTTCGACCAGCGCGCAAAAATGGAGGCTCTAGACCCTTCCAGAGCCGAGATATCGAAGGTCAAAATTTGGACCTGAAAAAAAAACATAAGGGGTAACACTGTCATTTTTTTTTTTTGGCCGAAATTTTGACCCCCTCCGATTTTCTTGAAACTCTGGATTCTGACAGAGGGCCACGAGACTTCGACCAGCGCGCAAAAATGGAGGCTCTAGACCCTTCCAGAGCCGAGATATCGAAGGTCAAAATTTGGACCTGAAAAAAAAACATAAGGGGTAACACTGTCATTTTTTTTTTTTGGCCGAAATTTTGACCCCCTCCGATTTTCTTGAAACTCTGGATTCTGACAGAGGGCCACGAGACTTCGACCAGCGCGCAAAAATGGAGGCTCTAGACCCTTCCAGAGCCGAGATATCGAAGGTCAAAATTTGGACCTGAAAAAAAAACATAAGGGGTAACACTGTCATTTTTTTTTTTTTGCCGAAATTTTGACCCCCTCCGATTTTCTTGAAACTCTGGATTCTGACAGAGGGCCACGAGACTTCGACCAGCGCGCAAAAATGGAGGCTCTAGACCCTTCCAGAGCCGAGATATCGAAGGTCAAAATTTGGACCTGAAAAAAAAACATAAGGGGTAACACTGTCATTTTTTTTTTTTGGCCGAAATTTTGACCCCCTCCGATTTTCTTGAAACTCTGGATTCTGACAGAGGGCCACGAGACTTCGACCAGCGCGCAAAAATGGAGGCTCTAGACCCTTCCAGAGCCGAGATATCGAAGGTCAAAATTTGGACCTGAAAAAAAAACATAAGGGGTAACACTGTCATTTTTTTTTTTTGGCCGAAATTTTGACCCCCTCCGATTTTCTTGAAACTCTGGATTCTGACAGAGGGCCACGAGACTTCGACCAGCGCGCAAAAATGGAGGCTCTAGACCCTTCCAGAGCCGAGATATCGAAGGTCAAAATTTGGACCTGAAAAAAAAACATAAGGGGTAACACTGTCATTTTTTTTTTTTGGCCGAAATTTTGACCCCCTCCGATTTTCTTGAAACTCTGGATTCTGACAGAGGGCCACGAGACTTCGACCAGCGAGCAAAAATGGAGGCTCTAGACCCTTCCAGAGCCGAGATATTGAAGGTCAAAATTTGGACCTGAAAAAAAAAACATAAGGGGTAACACTGTCATTTTTTTTTTTGGCCGAAATTTTGACCCCCTCCGATTTTCTTGAAACTCTGGATTCTGACAGAGGGCCACGAGACTTCGACCAACGCGCAAAAATGGAGGCTCTAGACCCTTCCAGAGCCGAGATATCGAAGGTCAAAATTTGGACCTGAAAAAAAAACATAAGGGGTAACACTGTCATTTTTTTTTTTGGCCGAAATTTTGACCCCCTCCGATTTTCTTGAAACTCTGGATTCTGACAGAGGGCCACGAGACTTCGACCAATGCGTAAAAATGGAGGCTCTAGACCCTTCCAGAGCCGAGATATCGAAGGTCAAAATTTGGACCTGAAAAAAAAAACATAAGGGGTAACACTGTCATTTTTTTTTTTTGGCCGAAATTTTGACCCCCTCCGATTTTCTTGAAACTCTGGATTCTGACAGAGGGCCACGAGACTTCGACCAGCGCGCAAAATTGGAGGCTCTAGACCCTTCCAGAGCCGAAATATCGAAGGTCAAAATTTGGACCTGAAAAAAAAAACATAAGGGGTAACACTGTCATTTTTTTTTTTTAGCCGAAATTTTGACCCCCTCCGATTTTCTTGAAACTCTGGATTCTGACAGAGGGCCACGAGACTTCGACCAGCGCGCAAAAATGGAGGCTCTAGACCCTTCCAGAGCCGAGATATCGAAGGTCAAAATTTGGACCTGAAAAAAAAAACATAAGGGGTAACACTGTCATTTTTTTTTTTGGCCGAAATTTTGACCCCCTCCGATTTTCTTGAAACTCTGGATTCTGACAGAGGGCCACGAGACTTCGACCAGCGCGCAAAAATGGAGGCTCTAGACCCTTCCAGAGCCGAGATATCGAAGGTCAAAATTTGGACCTGAAAAAAAAACATAAGGGGTAACACTGTCATTTTTTTTTTTTGGCCGAAATTTTGACCCCCTCCGATTTTTTTGAAACTCTGGATTCTGACAGAGGGCCACGAGACTTCGACCAGCGCGCAAAAATGGAGGCTCTAGACCCTTCCAGAGCCGAGATATCGAAGGTCAAAATTTGGACCTGAAAAAAAAAACATAAGGGGTAACACTGTCATTTTTTTTTTGGCCGAAATTTTGACCCCCTCCGATTTTCTTGAAACTCTGGATTCTGACAGAGGGCCACGAGACTTCGACCAGCGCGCAAAAATGGAGGCTCTAGACCCTTCCAGAGCCGAGATATCGAAGGTCAAAATTTGGACCTGAAAAAAAAACATAAGGGGTAACACTGTCATTTTTTTTTTTTTGGCCGAAATTTTGACCCCCTCCGATTTTCTTGAAACTCTGGATTCTGACAGAGGGCCACGAGACTTCGACCAGCGCGCAAAAATGGAGGCTCTAGACCCTTCCAGAGCCGAGATATCGAAGGTCAAAATTTGGACCTGAAAAAAAAACATAAGGGGTAACACTGTCATTTTTTTTTTGGCCGAAATTTTGACCCCCTCTGATTTTCTTGAAACTCTGGATTCTGACAGAGGGCCACGAGACTTCGACCAGCGAGCAAAAATGGAGGCTCTAGACCCTTCCAGAGCCGAGATATTGAAGGTCAAAATTTGGACCTGAAAAAAAAAACATAAGGGGTAACACTGTCATTTTTTTTTTTGGCCGAAATTTTGACCCCCTCCGATTTTCTTGAAACTCTGGATTCTGACAGAGGGCCACGAGACTTCGACCAACGCGCAAAAATGGAGGCTCTAGACCCTTCCAGAGCCGAGATATCGAAGGTCAAAATTTGGACCTGAAAAAAAAAACATAAGGGGTAACACTGTCATTTTTTTTTTGGCCGAAATTTTGACCCCCTCCGATTTTCTTGAAACTCTGGATTCTGACAGAGGGCCACGAGACTTCGACCAGCGCGCAAAAATGGAGGCTCTAGACCCTTCCAGAGCCGAGATATCGAAGGTCAAAATTTGGACCTGAAAAAAAAAACATAAGGGGTAACACTGTCATTTTTTTTTTGGCCAAAATTTTGACCCCCTCCGATTTTCTTGAAACTCTGGATTCTGACAGAGGGCCACGAGACTTCGACCAGCGCGCAAAAATGGAGGCTCTAGACCCTTCCAGAGCCAAGATATCTAAGGTCAAAATTTGGACCTGTAAAAAAACCATAAGGGGTAACACTGTCATTTTTTTTTTTTGGCCGAAATTTTGACCCCCTCCGATTTTCTTGAAACTCTGGATTCTGACAGAGGGCCACGAGACTTCGACCAACGCGCAAAAATGGAGGCTCTAGACCCTTCCAGAGCCGAGATATCGAAGGTCAAAATTTGGACCTGAAAAAAAAAAACATAAGGGGTAACACTGTCATTTTTTTTTGGCCGAAATTTTGACCCCCTCCGATTTTCTTGAAACTCTGGATTCTGACAGAGGGCCACGAGACTTCGACCAGCGCGCAAAAATTGAGGCTCTAGACCCTTCCAGAGCCGAGATATCGAAGGTAAAAATTTGGACCTGTAAAAAAAACATAAGGGGTAACACTGTCATTTTTTTTTTGGCCGAAATTTTGACCCCCTCCGATTTTCTTGAAACTCTGGATTCTGACAGAGGGCCACGAGACTTCGACCAGCGCGCAAAAATTGAGGCTCTAGACCCTTCCAGAGCCGAGATATCGAAGGTCAAAATTTGGACCTGAAAAAAAAAAACATAAGGGGTAACACTGTCATTTTTTTTTTTTGGCCGAAATTTTGACCCCCTCCGATTTTCTTGAAACTCTGGATTCTGACAGAGGGCCACGAGACTTCGACCAGCGCGCAAAAATGGAGGCTCTAGACCCTTCCAGAGCCGAGATATCGAAGGTCAAAATTTGGACCTGAAAAAAAAAACATAAGGGGTAACACTGTCATTTTTTTTTTTGGCCGAAATTTTGACCCCCTCCGATTTTCTTGAAACTCTGGATTCTGACAGAGGGCCACGAGACTTCGACCAGCGCGCAAAAATGGAGGCTCTAGACCCTTCCAGAGCCGAGATATCGAAGGTCAAAATTTGGACCTGAAAAAAAAAACATAAGGGGTAACACTGTCATTTTTTTTTTTGGCCGAAATTTTGACCCCCTCCGATTTTCTTGAAACTCTGGATTCTGACAGAGGGCCACGAGACTTCGACCAGCGCGCAAAAATGGAGGCTCTAGACCCTTCCAGAGCCGAGATATCGAAGGTCAAAATTTGGACCTGAAAAAAAAACATAAGGGGTAACACTGTCATTTTTTTTTTTTTGGCCGAAATTTTGACCCCCTCCGATTTTCTTGAAACTCTGGATTCTGACAGAGGGCCACGAGACTTCGACCAGCGCGCAAAAATGGAGGCTCTAGACCCTTCCAGAGCCGAGATATCGAAGGTCAAAATTTGGACCTGAAAAAAAAAACATAAGGGGTAACACTGTCATTTTTTTTTTTTGGCCGAAATTTTGACCCCCTCCGATTTTCTTGAAACTCTGGATTCTGACAGAGGGCCACGAGACTTCGACCAACGTGCAAAAATGGAGGCTCTAGACCCTTCCAGAGCCGAGATATCGAAGGTCAAAATTTGGACCTGAAAAAAAAAACATAAGGGGTAACACTGTCATTTTTTTTTTGGCCGAAATTTTGACCCCCTCCGATTTTCTTGAAACTCTGGATTCTGACAGAGGGCCACGAGACTTCGACCAGCGCGCAAAAATGGAGGCTCTAGACCCTTCCAGAGCCGAGATATCGAAGGTCAAAATTTGGACCTGTAAAAAAACCATAAGGGGTAACACTGTCATTTTTTTTTTGGCCGAAATTTTGACCCCCTCCGATTTTCTTGAAACTCTGGATTCTGACAGAGGGCCACGAGACTTCGACCAGCGCGCAAAAATGGAGGCTCTAGACCCTTCCAGAGCCGAGATATCGAAGGTCAAAATTTGGACCTGAAAAAAAAAACATAAGGGGTAACACTGTCATTTTTTTTTTTTAGCCGAAATTTTGACCCCCTCCGATTTTCTTGAAACTCTGGATTCTGACAGAGGGCCACGAGACTTCGACCAGCGCGCAAAAATGGAGGCTCTAGACCCTTCCAGAGCCGAGATATCGAAGGTCAAAATTTGGTCCTGAAAAAAAAAACATAAGGGGTAACACTGTCATTTTTTTTTTGGCCGAAATTTTGACCCCCTCCGATTTTCTTGAAACTCTGGATTCTGACAGAGGGCCACGAGACTTCGACCAGCGCGCAAAAATGGAGGCTCTAGACCCTTCCAGAGCCGAGATATCGAAGGTCAAAATTTGGACCTGAAAAAAAAACATAAGGGGTAACACTGTCATTTTTTTTTTTGGCCGAAATTTTGACCCCCTCCGATTTTTTTGAAACTCTGGATTCTGACAGAGGGCCACGAGACTTCGACCAGCGCGCAAAAATGGAGGCTCTAGACCCTTCCAGAGCCGAAATATCGAAGGTCAAAATTTGGACCTGAAAAAAAAAACATAAGGGGTAACACTGTCATTTTTTTTTTTGGCCGAAATTTTGACCCCCTCCGATTTTCTTGAAACTCTGGATTCTGACAGAGGGCCACGAGACTTCGACCAGCGAGCAAAAATGGAGGCTCTAGACCCTTCCAGAGCCGAGATATTGAAGGTCAAAATTTGGACCTGAAAAAAAAAACATAAGGGGTAACACTGTCATTTTTTTTTTTGGCCGAAATTTTGACCCCCTCCGATTTTCTTGAAACTCTGGATTCTGACAGAGGGCCACGAGACTTCGACCAACGCGCAAAAATGGAGGCTCTAGACCCTTCCAGAGCCGAGATATCGAAGGTCAAAATTTGGACCTGAAAAAAAAAACATAAGGGGTAACACTGTCATTTTTTTTTTGGCCAAAATTTTGACCCCCTCCGATTTTCTTGAAACTCTGGATTCTGACAGAGGGCCACGAGACTTCGACCAGCGCGCAAAAATGGAGGCTCTAGACCCTTCCAGAGCCAAGATATCGAAGGTCAAAATTTGGACCTGTAAAAAAACCATAAGGGGTAACACTGTCATTTTTTTTTTTTGGCCGAAATTTTTTTACCCCCTCCGATTTTCTTGAAACTCTGGATTCTGACAGAGGGCCACGAGACTTCGACCAACGCGCAAAAATGGAGGCTCTAGACCCTTCCAGAGCCGAGATATCGAAGGTCAAAATTTGGACCTGAAAAAAAAAACATAAGGGGTAACACTGTCATTTTTTTTTTTTGGCCGAAATTTTGACCCCCTCCGATTTTCTTGAAACTCTGGATTCTGACAGAGGGCCACGAGACTTCGACCAGCGCGCAAAAATTGAGGCTCTAGACCCTTCCAGAGCCGAGATATCGAAGGTCAAAATTTGGACCTGTAAAAAAAACATAAGGGGTAACACTGTCATTTTTTTTTTTGGCCGAAATTTTGACCCCCTCCGATTTTCTTGAAACTCTGGATTCTGACAGAGGGCCACGAGACTTCGACCAGCGCGCAAAAATGGAGGCTCTAGACCCTTCCAGAGCCGAGATATCGAAGGTCAAAATTTGGACCTGAAAAAAAAAACATAAGGGGTAACACTGTCATTTTTTTTTTGGCCGAAATTTTGACCCCCTCCGATTTTCTTGAAACTCTGGATTCTGACAGAGGGCCACGAGACTTCGACCAGCGCGCAAAAATGGAGGCTCTAGACCCTTCCAGAGCCGAGATATCGAAGGTCAAAATTTGGACCTGAAAAAAAAACATAAGGGGTAACACTGTCATTTTTTTTTTTTTGGCCGAAATTTTGACCCCCTCCGATTTTCTTGAAACTCTGGATTCTGACAGAGGGCCACGAGACTTCGACCAGCGCGCAAAAATGGAGGCTCTAGACCCTTCCAGAGCCGAGATATCGAAGGTCAAAATTTGGACCTGAAAAAAAAACATAAGGGGTAACACTGTCATTTTTTTTTTTTGGCCGAAATTTTGACCCCCTCCGATTTTCTTGAAACTCTGGATTCTGACAGAGGGCCACGAGACTTCGACCAGCGAGCAAAAATGGAGGCTCTAGACCCTTCCAGAGCCGAGATATTGAAGGTCAAAATTTGGACCTGAAAAAAAAAACATAAGGGGTAACACTGTCATTTTTTTTTTTGGCCGAAATTTTGACCCCCTCCGATTTTCTTGAAACTCTGGATTCTGACAGAGGGCCACGAGACTTCGACCAACGCGCAAAAATGGAGGCTCTAGACCCTTCCAGAGCCGAGATATCGAAGGTCAAAATTTGGACCTGAAAAAAAAAACATAAGGGGTAACACTGTCTTTTTTTTTTTGGCCGAAATTTTGACCCCCTCCGATTTTCTTGAAACTCTGGATTCTGACAGAGGGCCACGAGACTTCGACCAGCGCGCAAAAATGGAGGCTCTAGACCCTTCCAGAGCCGAGATATCGAAGGTCAAAATTTGGACCTGAAAAAAAAACATAAGGGGTAACACTGTCATTTTTTTTTTTGGCCAAAATTTTGACCCCCTCCGATTTTCTTGAAACTCTGGATTCTGACAGAGGGCCACGAGACTTCGACCAGCGCGCAAAAATGGAGGCTCTAGACCCTTCCAGAGCCGAGATATCGAAGGTCAAAATTTGGACCTGTAAAAAAACCATAAGGGGTAACACTGTCATTTTTTTTTTTTGGCCGAAATTTTGACCCCCTCCGATTTTCTTGAAACTCTGGATTCTGACAGAGGGCCACGAGACTTCGACCAACGCGCAAAAATGGAGGCTCTAGACCCTTCCAGAGCCGAGATATCGAAGGTAAAAATTTGGACCTGAAAAAAAAAACATAAGGGGTAACACTGTCATTTTTTTTTTTTTGGCCGAAATTTTGACCCCCTCCGATTTTCTTGAAACTCTGGATTCTGACAGAGGGCCACGAGACTTCGACCAGCGCGCAAAAATGGAGGCTCTAGACCCTTCCAGAGCCGAGATATCGAAGGTCAAAATTATGACCTGAACAAAAAAACATAAGGGGTAACACTGTCATTTTTTTTTTTGGCCGAAATTTTGACCCCCTCCGATTTTCTTGAAACTCTGGATTCTGACAGAGGGCCACGAGACTTCGACCAGCGTGCAAAAATGGAGGCTCTAGACCCTTCCAGAGCCGAGATATCGAAGGTCAAAATTTGGACCTGAAAAAAAAACATAAGGGGTAACACTGTCATTTTTTTTTTTTGGCCAAAATTTTGACCCCCTCCGATTTTCTTGAAACTCTGGATTCTGACAGAGGGCCACGAGACTTCGACCAGCGCGCAAAAATGGAGGCTCTAGACCCTTCCAGAGCCGAAATATCGAAGGTCAAAATTTGGACCTGAAAAAAAAAACATAAGGGGTAACACTGTCATTTTTTTTTTTGGCCAAAATTTTGACCCCCTCCGATTTTCTTGAAACTCTGGATTCTGACAGAGGGCCACGAGACTTCGACCAGCGCGCAAAAATGGAGGCTCTAGACCCTTCCAGAGCCGAGATATCGAAGGTCAAAATTTGGACCTGAAAAAAAAAACATAAGGGGTAACACTGTCATTTTTTTTTTGGCCGAAATTTTGACCCCCTCCGATTTTCTTGAAACTCTGGATTCTGACAGAGGGCCACGAGACTTCGACCAGCGCGCAAAAATGGAGGCTCTAGACCCTTCCAGAGCCGAGATATCGAAGGTCAAAATTTGGACCTGAAAAAAAAACATAAGGGGTAACACTGTCATTTTTTTTTTGGCCGAAATTTTGACCCCCTCCGATTTTCTTGAAACTCTGGATTCTGACAGAGGGCCACGAGACTTCGACCAACGCGCAAAAATGGAGGCTCTAGACCCTTCCAGAGCCGAGATATCGAAGGTCAAAATTTGGACCTGAAAAAAAAAAACATAAGGGGTAACACTGTCATTTTTTTTTTTGGCCGAAATTTTGACCCCCTCCGATTTTCTTGAAACTCTGGATTCTGACAGAGGGCCACGAGACTTCGACCAGCGCGCAAAAATTGAGGCTCTAGACCCTTCCAGAGCCGAGATATCGAAGGTCAAAATTATGACCTGAAAAAAAAAACATAAGGGGTAACACTGTCATTTTTTTTTTTTGGCCGAAATTTTGACCCCCTCCGATTTTCTTGAAACTCTGGATTCTGACAGAGGGCCACGAGACTTCGACCAGCGTGCAAAAATGGAGGCTCTAGACCCTTCCAGAGCCGAGATATCGAAGGTCAAAATTTGGACCTGAAAAAAAAACATAAGGGGTAACACTGTCATTTTTTTTTTTTGGCCGAAATTTTGACCCCCTCCGATTTTCTTGAAACTCTGGATTCTGACAGAGGGCCACGAGACTTCGACCAGCGAGCAAAAATGGAGGCTCTAGACCCTTCCAGAGCCGAGATATTGAAGGTCAAAATTTGGACCTGAAAAAAAAAAACATAAGGGGTAACACTGTCATTTTTTTTTTTGGCCGAAATTTTGACCCCCTCCAATTCTCTTGAAACTCTGGATTCTGACAGAGGGCCACGAGACTTCGACCAACGCGCAAAAATGGAGGCTCTAGACCCTTCCAGAGCCGAGATATCGAAGGTCAAAATTTGGACCTGAAAAAAAAACATAAGGGGTAACACTGTCATTTTTTTTTTGGCCGAAATTTTGACCCCCTCCGATTTTCTTGAAACTCTGGATTCTGACAGAGGGCCACGAGACTTCGACCAACGCGTAAAAATGGAGGCTCTAGACCCTTCCAGAGCCGAGATATCGAAGGTCAAAATTTGGACCTGAAAAAAAAACATAAGGGGTAACACTGTCATTTTTTTTTTTGGCCGAAATTTTGACCCCCTCCGATTTTCTTGAAACTCTGGATTCTGACAGAGGGCCACGAGACTTCGACCAGCGCGCAAAAATTGAGGCTCTAGACCCTTCCAGAGCCGAGATATCGAAGGTCAAAATTATGACCTGAAAAAAAAAAACATAAGGGGTAACACTGTCATTTTTTTTTTTGGCCGAAATTTTGACCCCCTCCGATTTTCTTGAAACTCTGGATTCTGACAGAGGGCCACGAGACTTCGACCAGCGTGCAAAAATGGAGGCTCTAGACCCTTCCAGAGCCGAGATATCGAAGGTCAAAATTTGGACCTGAAAAAAAAAACATAAGGGGTAACACTGTCATTTTTTTTTTTGGCCAAAATTTTGACCCCCTCCGATTTTCTTGAAACTCTGGATTCTGACAGAGGGCCACGAGACTTCGACCAGCGCGCAAAAATGGAGGCTCTAGACCCTTCCAGAGCCGAAATATCGAAGGTCAAAATTTGGACCTGAAAAAAAAAACATAAGGGGTAACACTGTCATTTTTTTTTTTTAGCCGAAATTTTGACCCCCTCCGATTTTCTTGAAACTCTGGATTCTGACAGAGGGCCACGAGACTTCGACCAGCGCGCAAAAATGGAGGCTCTAGACCCTTCCAGAGCCGAGATATCGAAGGTCAAAATTTGGACCTGAAAAAAAAAACATAAGGGGTAACACTGTCATTTTTTTTTTTTGGCCGAAATTTTGACCCCCTCCGATTTTCTTGAAACTCTGGATTCTGACAGAGGGCCACGAGACTTCGACCAGCGCGCAAAAATGGAGGCTCTAGACCCTTCCAGAGCCGAGATATCGAAGGTCAAAATTTGGACCTGAAAAAAAAACATAAGGGGTAACACTGTCATTTTTTTTTTTTGGCCGAAATTTTGACCCCCTCCGATTTTTTTGAAACTCTGGATTCTGACAGAGGGCCACGAGACTTCGACCAGCGCGCAAAAATGGAGGCTCTAGACCCTTCCAGAGCCGAGATATCGAAGGTCAAAATTTGGACCTGAAAAAAAAACATAAGGGGTAACACTGTCATTTTTTTTTTTGGCCAAAATTTTGACCCCCTCCGATTTTCTTGAAACTCTGGATTCTGACAGAGGGCCACGAGACTTCGACCAGCGCGCAAAAATGGAGGCTCTAGACCCTTCCAGAGCCAAGATATCGAAGGTCAAAATTTGGACCTGTAAAAAAACCATAAGGGGTAACACTGTCATTTTTTTTTTTGGCCGAAATTTTGACCCCCTCCGATTTTCTTGAAACTCTGGATTCTGACAGAGGGCCACGAGACTTCGACCAACGCGCAAAAATGGAGGCTCTAGACCCTTCCAGAGCCGAGATATCGAAGGTCAAAATTTGGACCTGAAAAAAAAAACATAAGGGGTAACACTGTCATTTTTTTTTTTGGCCGAAATTTTGACCCCCTCCGATTTTCTTGAAACTCTGGATTCTGACAGAGGGCCACGAGACTTCGACCAGCGCGCAAAAATTGAGGCTCTAGACCCTTCCAGAGCCGAGATATCGAAGGTCAAAATTATGACCTGAAAAAAAAACATAAGGGGTAACACTGACATTTTTTTTTTTTGGCCGAAATTTTGACCCCCTCCGATTTTCTTGAAACTCTGGATTCTGACAGAGGGCCACGAGACTTCGACCAGCGCGCAAAAATTGAGGCTCTAGACCCTTCCAGAGCCGAGATATCGAAGGTCAAAATTTGGACCTGAAAAAAAAAACATAAGGGGTAACACTGTCATTTTTTTTTTTTTGGCCGAAATTTTGACCCCCTCCGATTTTCTTGAAACTCTGGATTCTGACAGAGGGCCACGAGACTTCGACCAGCGCGCAAAAATGGAGGCTCTAGACCCTTCCAGAGCCGAGATATCGAAGGTCAAAATTTGGACCTGAAAAAAAAACATAAGGGGTAACACTGTCATTTTTTTTTTTGGCCGAAATTTTGACCCCCTCCGATTTTCTTGAAACTCTGGATTCTGACAGAGGGCCACGAGACTTCGACCAGCGCGCAAAAATGGAGGCTCTAGACCCTTCCAGAGCCGAGATATCGAAGGTCAAAATTTGGACCTGAAAAAAAAAACATAAGGGGTAACACTGTCATTTTTTTTTTTGGCCGAAATTTTGACCCCCTCCGATTCTCTTGAAACTCTGGATTCTGACAGAGGGCCACGAGACTTCGACCAGCGCGCAAAAATGGAGGCTCTAGACCCTTCCAGAGCCGAGATATCGAAGGTCAAAATTTGGACCTGAAAAAAAAACATAAGGGGTAACACTGTCATTTTTTTTTTTTGGCCGAAATTTTGACCCCCTCCGATTTTCTTGAAACTCTGGATTCTGACAGAGGGCCACGAGACTTCGACCAGCGCGCAAAAATGGAGGCTCTAGACCCTTCCAGAGCCGAGATATCGAAGGTCAAAATTTGGACCTGAAAAAAAAACATAAGGGGTAACACTGTCATTTTTTTTTTGGCCGAAATTTTGACCCCCTCCGATTTTCTTGAAACTCTGGATTCTGACAGAGGGCCACGAGACTTCGACCAGCGAGCAAAAATGGAGGCTCTAGACCCTTCCAGAGCCGAGATATTGAAGGTCGAAATTTGGACCTGAAAAAAAAACATAAGGGGTAACACTGTCATTTTTTTTTTTTTGGCCGAAATTTTGACCCCCTCCGATTTTCTTGAAACTCTGGATTCTGACAGAGGGCCACGAGACTTCGACCAACGCGCAAAAATGGAGGCTCTAGACCCTTCCAGAGCCGAGATATCGAAGGTCAAAATTTGGACCTGAAAAAAAAAACATAAGGGGTAACACTGTCATTTTTTTTTTGGCCGAAATTTTGACCCCCTCCGATTTTCTTGAAACTCTGGATTCTGACAGAGGGCCACGAGACTTCGACCAGCGCGCAAAAATGGAGGCTCTAGACCCTTCCAGAGCCGAGATATCGAAGGTCAAAATTTGGACCTGAAAAAAAAAACATAAGGGGTAACACTGTCATTTTTTTTTTTGGCCAAAATTTTGACCCCCTCCGATTTTCTTGAAACTCTGGATTCTGACAGAGGGCCACGAGACTTCGACCAGCGCGCAAAAATGGAGGCTCTAGACCCTTCCAGAGCAGAGATATCGAAGGTCAAAATTTGGACCTGTAAAAAAACCATAAGGGGTAACACTGTCATTTTTTTTTTTGGCCGAAATTTTGACCCCCTCCGATTTTCTTGAAACTCTGGATTCTGACAGAGGGCCACGAGACTTCGACCAACGCGCAAAAATGGAGGCTCTAGACCCTTCCAGAGCCGAGATATCGAAGGTCAAAATTTGGACCTGAAAAAAAAAACATAAGGGGTAACACTGTCATTTTTTTTTTTTTGGCCGAAATTTTGACCCCCTCCGATTTTCTTGAAACTCTGGATTCTGACAGAGGGCCACGAGACTTCGACCAGCGCGCAAAAATTGAGGCTCTAGACCCTTCCAGAGCCGAGATATCGAAGGTCAAAATTTGGACCTGAAAAAAAAACATAAGGGGTAACACTGTCATTTTTTTTTTTTGGCCGAAATTTTGACCCCCTCCGATTTTTTTGAAACTCTGGATTCTGACAGAGGGCCACGAGACTTCGACCAGCGTGCAAAAATGGAGGCTCTAGACCCTTCCAGAGCCGAGATATCGAAGGTCAAAATTTGGACCTGAAAAAAAAAACATAAGGGGTAACACTGTCATTTTTTTTTTTTAGCCGAAATTTTGACCCCCTCCGATTTTCTTGAAACTCTGGATTCTGACAGAGGGCCACGAGACTTCGACCAGCGCGCAAAAATGGAGGCTCTAGACCCTTCCAGAGCCAAGATATCGAAGGTCAAAATTTGGACCTGAAAAAAAAAACATAAGGGGTAACACTGTCATTTTTTTTTTTGGCCGAAATTTTGACCCCCTCCGATTTTCTTGAAACTCTGGATTCTGACAGAGGGCCACGAGACTTCGACCAGCGCGCAAAAATGGAGGCTCTAGACCCTACCAGAGCCGAGATATCGAAGGTCAAAATTTGGACCTGAAAAAAAAACATAAGGGGTAACACTGTCATTTTTTTTTTTGGCCAAAATTTTGACCCCCTCCGATTTTCTTGAAACTCTGGATTCTGACAGAGGGCCACGAGACTTCGACCAGCGCGCAAAAATGGAGGCTCTAGACCCTTCCAGAGCCAAGATATCGAAGGTCAAAATTTGGACCTGTAAAAAAACCATAAGGGGTAACACTGTCATTTTTTTTTTTTTGGCCGAAATTTTGACCCCCTCCGATTTTCTTGAAACTCTGGATTCTGACAGAGGGCCACGAGACTTCGACCAACGCGCAAAAATGGAGGCTCTAGACCCTTCCAGAGCCGAGATATCGAAGGTCAAAATTTGGACCTGAAAAAAAAAACATAAGGGGTAACACTGTCATTTTTTTTTTTGGCCGAAATTTTGACCCCCTCCGATTTTCTTGAAACTCTGGATTCTGACAGAGGGCCACGAGACTTCGACCAGCGCGCAAAAATTGAGGCTCTAGACCCTTCCAGAGCCGAGATATCGAAGGTCAAAATTTGGACCTGTAAAAAAAACATAAGGGGTAACACTGTCATTTTTTTTTTTTGGCCGAAATTTTGACCCCCTCCGATTTTCTTGAAACTCTGGATTCTGACAGAGGGCCACGAGACTTCGACCAGCGCGCAAAAATTGAGGCTCTAGACCCTTCCAGAGCCGAGATATCGAAGGTCAAAATTTGGACCTGAAAAAAAAAACATAAGGGGTAACACTGTCATTTTTTTTTTTGGCCGAAATTTTGACCCCCTCCGATTTTCTTGAAACTCTGGATTCTGACAGAGGGCCATGAGACTTCGACCAGCGCGCAAAAATGGAGGCTCTAGACCCTTCCAGAGCCGAGATATCGAAGGTCAAAATTTGGACCTGAAAAAAAAAACATAAGGGGTAACACTGTCATTTTTTTTTTGGGCCGAAATTTTGACCCCCTCCGATTTTCTTGAAACTCTGGATTCTGACAGAGGGCCACGAGACTTCGACCAGCGCGCAAAAATGGAGGCTCTAGACCCTTCCAGAGCCGAGATATCGAAGGTCAAAATTTGGACCTGAAAAAAAAAACATAAGGGGTAACACTGTCATTTTTTTTTTGGCCGAAATTTTGACCCCCTCCGATTTTCTTGAAACTCTGGATTCTGACAGAGGGCCACGAGACTTCGACCAGCGCGCAAAAATGGAGGCTCTAGACCCTTCCAGAGCCGAGATATCGAAGGTCAAAATTTGGACCTGAAAAAAAAACATAAGGGGTAACACTGTCATTTTTTTTTTTTGGCCGAAATTTTGACCCCCTCCGATTTTTTTGAAACTCTGGATTCTGACAGAGGGCCACGAGACTTCGACCAGCGCGCAAAAATGGAGGCTCTAGACCCTTCCAGAGCCGAGATATCGAAGGTCAAAATTTGGACCTGAAAAAAAAACATAAGGGGTAACACTGTCATTTTTTTTTTTGGCCGAAATTTTGACCCCCTCCGATTTTCTTGAAACTCTGGATTCTGACAGAGGGCCACGAGACTTCGACCAGCGAGCAAAAATGGAGGCTCTAGACCCTTCCAGAGCCGAGATATTGAAGGTCAAAATTTGGACCTGAAAAAAAAAACCTAAGGGGTAACACTGTCATTTTTTTTTTTGGCCAAAATTTTGACCCCCTCCGATTTTCTTGAAACTCTGGATTCTGACAGAGGGCCACGAGACTTCGACCAGCGCGCAAAAATGGAGGCTCTAGACCCTTCCAGAGCCAAGATATCGAAGGTCAAAATTTGGACCTGTAAAAAAACCATAAGGGGTAACACTGTCATTTTTTTTTTTTGGCCGAAATTTTGACCCCCTCCGATTTTCTTGAAACTCTGGATTCTGACAGAGGGCCACGAGACTTCGACCAACGCGCAAAAATGGAGGCTCTAGACCCTTCCAGAGCCGAGATATCGAAGGTCAAAATTTGGACCTGAAAAAAAAAACATAAGGGGTAACACTGTCATTTTTTTTTTTGGCCGAAATTTTGACCCCCTCCGATTTTCTTGAAACTCTGGATTCTGACAGAGGGCCACGAGACTTCGACCAGCGCGCAAAAATTGAGGCTCTAGACCCTTCCAGAGCCGAGATATCGAAGGTCAAAATTTGGACCTGAAAAAAAAACATAAGGGGTAACACTGTCATTTTTTTTTTTGGCCGAAATTTTGACCCCCTCCGATTTTCTTGAAACTCTGGATTCTGACAGAGGGCCACGAGACTTCGACCAGCGCGCAAAAATGGAGGCTCTAGACCCTTCCAGAGCCGAGATATCGAAGGTCAAAATTTGGACCTGAAAAAAAAAACATAAGGGGTAACACTGTCATTTTTTTTTTTGGCCGAAATTTTGACCCCCTCCGATTTTCTTGAAACTCTGGATTCTGACAGAGGGCCACGAGACTTCGACCAGCGCGCAAAAATGGAGGCTCTAGACCCTTCCAGAGCCGAGATATCGAAGGTCAAAATTTGGACCTGAAAAAAAAACATAAGGGGTAACACTGTCATTTTTTTTTTTTTGGCCGAAATTTTGACCCCCTCCGATTTTCTTGAAACTCTGGATTCTGACAGAGGGCCACGAGACTTCGACCAGCGCGCAAAAATGGAGGCTCTAGACCCTTCCAGAGCCGAGATATCGAAGGTCAAAATTTGGACCTGAAAAAAAAACATAAGGGGTAACACTGTCATTTTTTTTTTTGGCCGAAATTTTGACCCCCTCCGATTTTCTTGAAACTCTGGATTCTGACAGAGGGCCACGAGACTTCGACCAGCGCGCAAAAATGGAGGCTCTAGACCCTTCCAGAGCCGAGATATCGAAGGTCAAAATTTGGACCTGAAAAAAAAAACATAAGGGGTAACACTGTCATTTTTTTTTTTGGCCGAAATTTTGACCCCCTCCGATTCTCTTGAAACTCTGGATTCTGACAGAGGGCCACGAGACTTCGACCAGCGCGCAAAAATGGAGGCTCTAGACCCTTCCAGAGCCGAGATATCGAAGGTCAAAATTTGGACCTGAAAAAAAAACATAAGGGGTAACACTGTCATTTTTTTTTTTTGGCCGAAATTTTGACCCCCTCCGATTTTCTTGAAACTCTGGATTCTGACAGAGGGCCACGAGACTTCGACCAGCGCGCAAAAATGGAGGCTCTAGACCCTTCCAGAGCCGAGATATCGAAGGTCAAAATTTGGACCTGAAAAAAAAACATAAGGGGTAACACTGTCATTTTTTTTTGGCCGAAATTTTGACCCCCTCCGATTTTCTTGAAACTCTGGATTCTGACAGAGGGCCACGAGACTTCGACCAGCGAGCAAAAATGGAGGCTCTAGACCCTTCCAGAGCCGAGATATTGAAGGTCGAAATTTGGACCTGAAAAAAAAAACATAAGGGGTAACACTGTCATTTTTTTTTTTTTGGCCGAAATTTTGACCCCCTCCGATTTTCTTGAAACTCTGGATTCTGACAGAGGGCCACGAGACTTCGACCAACGCGCAAAAATGGAGGCTCTAGACCCTTCCAGAGCCGAGATATCGAAGGTCAAAATTTGGACCTGAAAAAAAAAACATAAGGGGTAACACTGTCATTTTTTTTTTGGCCGAAATTTTGACCCCCTCCGATTTTCTTGAAACTCTGGATTCTGACAGAGGGCCACGAGACTTCGACCAGCGCGCAAAAATTGAGGCTCTAGACCCTTCCAGAGCCGAGATATCGAAGGTCAAAATTTGGACCTGAAAAAAAAAACATAAGGGGTAACACTGGGTGCTTCTCATTTCTAATTTGTGCATCCTCGTTTCCTTTCCTTGCTTCCTTTTCTTGCGTCTCAGCTCCACCCCCTGTAGGACGCGAGGGAAGGAAGCGAGGAAAGGAAAGGAGGACAGAGGAATCGAATAAAAGCTTTTTTATATACATTGGAATACTTGATCACTCGAGTGTCACTCCACAGTGTCATCAGCAGCACTAAAAGGATCTGCCCTTATGTTGTTGAAGTTCGGTTATTTAATAAATTCATAATAAATAATAATAAAGATAGGCTATACTGTTGAAATATCTGAGATGTGTGGTTTATATAAACTGCAAAGGTAAAGTATAAATTAAAATGATTGAGACCGATGTGAAGGGGGAGGAGAATTTGCACGTGCGTCACGTTTAGTCAATATAACAGTTCCACGTAGGATGCACCTGTGTATCCTCGCTTATGACTCCTCAGGAAGCCTCCTCACTCCTCGATCCTCGACTCCTCACGGTGCAATTAGAGAATTGAGATGTCCTTCAAGATGGCTGAGCTCGATCGGTTTCCGGGTCATAGGAGGGAGGACGGAGGAGCGAGGAGACGAGGAGGGATATTGAGAAGCACCCATAGTCATTTTTTTTTTTGGCCAAAATTTTGACCCCCTCCGATTTTCTTGAAACTCTGGATTCTGACAGAGGGCCACGAGACTTCGACCAGCGCGCAAAAATGGAGGCTCTAGACCCTTCCAGAGCAGAGATATCGAAGGTCAAAATTTGGACCTGTAAAAAAACCATAAGGGGTAACACTGTCATTTTTTTTTTGGCCGAAATTTTGACCCCCTCCGATTTTCTTGAAACTCTGGATTCTGACAGAGGGCCACGAGACTTCGACCAACGCGCAAAAATGGAGGCTCTAGACCCTTCCAGAGCCGAGATATCGAAGGTCAAAATTTGGACCTGAAAAAAAAACATAAGGGGTAACACTGTCATTTTTTTTTTTTGGCCGAAATTTTGACCCCCTCCGATTTTCTTGAAACTCTGGATTCTGACAGAGGGCCACGAGACTTCGACCAGCGCGCAAAAATTGAGGCTCTAGACCCTTCCAGAGCCGAGATATCGAAGGTCAAAATTATGACCTGAAAAAAAAAACATAAGGGGTAACACTGTCATTTTTTTTTTTTGGCCGAAATTTTGACCCCCTCCGATTTTTTTGAAACTCTGGATTCTGACAGAGGGCCACGAGACTTCGACCAGCGTGCAAAAATGGAGGCTCTAGACCCTTCCAGAGCCGAGATATCGAAGGTCAAAATTTGGACCTGAAAAAAAAAACATAAGGGGTAACACTGTCATTTTTTTTTTTAGCCGAAATTTTGACCCCCTCCGATTTTCTTGAAACTCTGGATTCTGACAGAGGGCCACGAGACTTCGACCAGCGCGCAAAAATGGAGGCTCTAGACCCTTCCAGAGCCGAGATATCGAAGGTCAAAATTTGGACCTGAAAAAAAAACATAAGGGGTAACACTGTCATTTTTTTTTTTTGGCCGAAATTTTGACCCCCTCCGATTTTTTTGAAACTCTGGATTCTGACAGAGGGCCACGAGACTTCGACCAGCGCGCAAAAATGGAGGCTCTAGACCCTTCCAGAGCCGAGATATCGAAGGTCAAAATTTGGACCTGAAAAAAAAACATAAGGGGTAACACTGTCATTTTTTTTTTTTGGCCGAAATTTTGACCCCCTCCGATTTTCTTGAAACTCTGGATTCTGACAGAGGGCCACGAGACTTCGACCAGCGAGCAAAAATGGAGGCTCTAGACCCTTCCAGAGCCGAGATATTGAAGGTCAAAATTTGGACCTGAAAAAAAAAACCTAAGGGGTAACACTGTCATTTTTTTTTTTGGCCAAAATTTTGACCCCCTCCGATTTTCTTGAAACTCTGGATTCTGACAGAGGGCCACGAGACTTCGACCAGCGCGCAAAAATGGAGGCTCTAGACCCTTCCAGAGCCAAGATATCGAAGGTCAAAATTTGGACCTGTAAAAAAACCATAAGGGGTAACACTGTCATTTTTTTTTTTTTTGGCCGAAATTTTGACCCCCTCCGATTTTCTTGAAACTCTGGATTCTGACAGAGGGCCACGAGACTTCGACCAACGCGCAAAAATGGAGGCTCTAGACCCTTCCAGAGCCGAGATATCGAAGGTCAAAATTTGGACCTGAAAAAAAAAACATAAGGGGTAACACTGTCATTTTTTTTTTTGGCCGAAATTTTGACCCCCTCCGATTTTCTTGAAACTCTGGATTCTGACAGAGGGCCACGAGACTTCGACCAGCGCGCAAAAATTGAGGCTCTAGACCCTTCCAGAGCCGAGATATCGAAGGTCAAAATTTGGACCTGTAAAAAAAACATAAGGGGTAACACTGTCATTTTTTTTTTTTGGCCGAAATTTTGACCCCCTCCGATTTTCTTGAAACTCTGGATTCTGACAGAGGGCCACGAGACTTCGACCAGCGCGCAAAAATTGAGGCTCTAGACCCTTCCAGAGCCGAGATATCGAAGGTCAAAATTTGGACCTGAAAAAAAAAACATAAGGGGTAACACTGTCATTTTTTTTTTTGGCCGAAATTTTGACCCCCTCCGATTTTCTTGAAACTCTGGATTCTGACAGAGGGCCATGAGACTTCGACCAGCGCGCAAAAATGGAGGCTCTAGACCCTTCCAGAGCCGAGATATCGAAGGTCAAAATTTGGACCTGAAAAAAAAAACATAAGGGGTAACACTGTCATTTTTTTTTTGGGCCGAAATTTTGACCCCCTCCGATTTTCTTGAAACTCTGGATTCTGACAGAGGGCCACGAGACTTCGACCAGCGCGCAAAAATGGAGGCTCTAGACCCTTCCAGAGCCGAGATATCGAAGGTCAAAATTTGGACCTGAAAAAAAAAACATAAGGGGTAACACTGTCATTTTTTTTTTTGGCCGAAATTTTGACCCCCTCCGATTTTCTTGAAACTCTGGATTCTGACAGAGGGCCACGAGACTTCGACCAGCGCGCAAAAATGGAGGCTCTAGACCCTTCCAGAGCCGAGATATCGAAGGTCAAAATTTGGACCTGAAAAAAAAACATAAGGGGTAACACTGTCATTTTTTTTTTGGCCGAAATTTTGACCCCCTCCGATTTTTTTGAAACTCTGGATTCTGACAGAGGGCCACGAGACTTCGACCAGCGCGCAAAAATGGAGGCTCTAGACCCTTCCAGAGCCGAGATATCGAAGGTCAAAATTTGGACCTGAAAAAAAAACATAAGGGGTAACACTGTCATTTTTTTTTTTGGCCGAAATTTTGACCCCCTCCGATTTTCTTGAAACTCTGGATTCTGACAGAGGGCCACGAGACTTCGACCAGCGAGCAAAAATGGAGGCTCTAGACCCTTCCAGAGCCGAGATATTGAAGGTCAAAATTTGGACCTGAAAAAAAAAACCTAAGGGGTAACACTGTCATTTTTTTTTTTGGCCAAAATTTTGACCCCCTCCGATTTTCTTGAAACTCTGGATTCTGACAGAGGGCCACGAGACTTCGACCAGCGCGCAAAAATGGAGGCTCTAGACCCTTCCAGAGCCAAGATATCGAAGGTCAAAATTTGGACCTGTAAAAAAACCATAAGGGGTAACACTGTCATTTTTTTTTTTTGGCCGAAATTTTGACCCCCTCCGATTTTCTTGAAACTCTGGATTCTGACAGAGGGCCACGAGACTTCGACCAACGCGCAAAAATGGAGGCTCTAGACCCTTCCAGAGCCGAGATATCGAAGGTCAAAATTTGGACCTGAAAAAAAAAACATAAGGGGTAACACTGTCATTTTTTTTTTTGGCCGAAATTTTGACCCCCTCCGATTTTCTTGAAACTCTGGATTCTGACAGAGGGCCACGAGACTTCGACCAGCGCGCAAAAATTGAGGCTCTAGACCCTTCCAGAGCCGAGATATCGAAGGTCAAAATTTGGACCTGTAAAAAAAACATAAGGGGTAACACTGTCATTTTTTTTTTTTGGCCGAAATTTTGACCCCCTCCGATTTTCTTGAAACTCTGGATTCTGACAGAGGGCCACGAGACTTCGACCAGCGCGCAAAAATTGAGGCTCTAGACCCTTCCAGAGCCGAGATATCGAAGGTCAAAATTTGGACCTGAAAAAAAAACATAAGGGGTAACACTGTCATTTTTTTTTTTGGCCGAAATTTTGACCCCCTCCGATTTTCTTGAAACTCTGGATTCTGACAGAGGGCCATGAGACTTCGACCAGCGCGCAAAAATGGAGGCTCTAGACCCTTCCAGAGCCGAGATATCGAAGGTCAAAATTTGGACCTGAAAAAAAAAACATAAGGGGTAACACTGTCATTTTTTTTTTGGGCCGAAATTTTGACCCCCTCCGATTTTCTTGAAACTCTGGATTCTGACAGAGGGCCACGAGACTTCGACCAGCGCGCAAAAATGGAGGCTCTAGACCCTTCCAGAGCCGAGATATCGAAGGTCAAAATTTGGACCTGAAAAAAAAAACATAAGGGGTAACACTGTCATTTTTTTTTTTGGCCGAAATTTTGACCCCCTCCGATTTTCTTGAAACTCTGGATTCTGACAGAGGGCCACGAGACTTCGACCAGCGCGCAAAAATGGAGGCTCTAGACCCTTCCAGAGCCGAGATATCGAAGGTCAAAATTTGGACCTGAAAAAAAAACATAAGGGGTAACACTGTCATTTTTTTTTTTGGCCGAAATTTTGACCCCCTCCGATTTTCTTGAAACTCTGGATTCTGACAGAGGGCCACGAGACTTCGACCAGCGCGCAAAAATGGAGGCTCTAGACCCTTCCAGAGCCGAGATATCGAAGGTCAAAATTTGGACCTGAAAAAAAAACATAAGGGGTAACACTGTCATTTTTTTTTTTTGGCCGAAATTTTGACCCCCTCCGATTTTTTTGAAACTCTGGATTCTGACAGAGGGCCACGAGACTTCGACCAGCGCGCAAAAATGGAGGCTCTAGACCCTTCCAGAGCCGAGATATTGAAGGTCAAAATTTGGACCTGAAAAAAAAACATAAGGGGTAACACTGTCATTTTTTTTTTTTGGCCGAAATTTTGACCCCCTCCGATTTTCTTGAAACTCTGGATTCTGACAGAGGGCCACGAGACTTCGACCAGCGAGCAAAAATGGAGGCTCTAGACCCTTCCAGAGCCGAGATATTGAAGGTCAAAATTTGGACCTGAAAAAAAAACATAAGGGGTAACACTGTCATTTTTTTTTTTGGCCGAAATTTTGACCCCCTCCGATTTTCTTGAAACTCTGGATTCTGACAGAGGGCCACGAGACTTCGACCAACGCGCAAAAATGGAGGCTCTAGACCCTTCCAGAGCCGAGATATCGAAGGTCAAAATTTGGACCTGAAAAAAAAAACATAAGGGGTAACACTGTCATTTTTTTTTTTGGCCGAAATTTTGACCCCCTCCGATTTTCTTGAAACTCTGGATTCTGACAGAGGGCCACGAGACTTCGACCAGCGCGCAAAAATGGAGGCTCTAGACCCTTCCAGAGCCGAGATATCGAAGGTCAAAATTTGGACCTGAAAAAAAAAACATAAGGGGTAACACTGTCATTTTTTTTTTTGGCCAAAATTTTGACCCCCTCCGATTTTCTTGAAACTCTGGACTCTGACAGAGGGCCACGAGACTTCGACCAGCGCGCAAAAATGGAGGCTCTAGACCCTTCCAGAGCCAAGATATCGAAGGTCAAAATTTGGACCTGTAAAAAAACCATAAGGGGTAACACTGTCATTTTTTTTTTTGGCCGAAATTTTGACCCCCTCCGATTTTCTTGAAACTCTGGATTCTGACAGAGGGCCACGAGACTTCGACCAGCGCGCAAAAATTGAGGCTCTAGACCCTTCCAGAGCCGAGATATCGAAGGTCAAAATTTGGACCTGAAAAAAAAAACATAAGGGGTAACACTGTCATTTTTTTTTTTTGGCCGAAATTTTGACCCCCTCCGATTTTCTTGAAACTCTGGATTCTGACAGAGGGCCACGAGACTTCGACCAGTGCGCAAAAATGGAGGCTCTAGACCCTTCCAGAGCCGAGATATCGAAGGTCAAAATTTGGACCTGAAAAAAAAAACATAAGGGGTAACATTGTCATTTTTTTTTTGGCCGAAATTTTGACCCCCTCCGATTTTCTTGAAACTCTGGATTCTGACAGAGGGCCACGAGACTTCGACCAGCGCGCAAAAATGGAGGCTCTAGACCCTTCCAGAGCCGAGATATCGAAGGTCAAAATTTGGACCTGAATAAAAAAACATAAGGGGTAACACTGTCATTTTTTTTTGGCCGAAATTTTGACCCCCTCCGATTTTCTTGAAACTCTGGATTCTGACAGAGGGCCACGAGACTTCGACCAGCGCGCAAAAATGGAGGCTCTAGACCCTTCCAGAGCCGAGATATCGAAGGTCAAAATTTGGACCTGAAAAAAAAACATAAGGGGTAACACTGTCATTTTTTTTTTTGGCCGAAATTTTGACCCCCTCCGATTTTCTTGAAACTCTGGATTCTGACAGAGGGCCACGAGACTTCGACCAACGCGCAAAAATGGAGGCTCTAGACCCTTCCAGAGCCGAGATATCGAAGGTCAAAATTTGGACCTGAAAAAAAAACATAAGGGGTAACACTGTCATTTTTTTTTTGGCCGAAATTTTGACCCCCTCCGATTTTCTTGAAACTCTGGATTCTGACAGAGGGCCACGAGACTTCGACCAACGCGTAAAAATGGAGGCTCTAGACCCTTCCAGAGCCGAGATATCGAAGGTCAAAATTTGGACCTGAAAAAAAAACATAAGGGGTAACACTGTCATTTTTTTTTTTTGGCCGAAATTTTGACCCCCTCCGATTTTCTTGAAACTCTGGATTCTGACAGAGGGCCACGAGACTTCGACCAGCGCGCAAAAATTGAGGCTCTAGACCCTTCCAGAGCCGAGATATCGAAGGTCAAAATTATGACCTGAAAAAAAAAACATAAGGGGTAACACTGTCATTTTTTTTTTTGGCCGAAATTTTGACCCCCTCCGATTTTCTTGAAACTCTGGATTCTGACAGAGGGCCACGAGACTTCGACCAGCGTGCAAAAATGGAGGCTCTAGACCCTTCCAGAGCCGAGATATCGAAGGTCAAAATTTGGACCTGAAAAAAAAACATAAGGGGTAACACTGTCATTTTTTTTTTTGGCCAAAATTTTGACCCCCTCCGATTTTCTTGAAACTCTGGATTCTGACAGAGGGCCACGAGACTTCGACCAGCGCGCAAAAATGGAGGCTCTAGACCCTTCCAGAGCCGAAATATCGAAGGTCAAAATTTGGACCTGAAAAAAAAAACATAAGGGGTAACACTGTCATTTTTTTTTTTTTAGCCGAAATTTTGACCCCCTCCGATTTTCTTGAAACTCTGGATTCTGACAGAGGGCCACGAGACTTCGACCAGCGCGCAAAAATGGAGGCTCTAGACCCTTCCAGAGCCGAGATATCGAAGGTCAAATTTTGGACCTGAAAAAAAAAACATAAGGGGTAACACTGTCATTTTTTTTTTTGGCCGAAATTTTGACCCCCTCCGATTTTCTTGAAACTCTGGATTCTGACAGAGGGCCACGAGACTTCGACCAGCGCGCAAAAATGGAGGCTCTAGACCCTTCCAGAGCCGAGATATCGAAGGTCAAAATTTGGACCTGAAAAAAAAACATAAGGGGTAACACTGTCATTTTTTTTTTTGGCCGAAATTTTGACCCCCTCCGATTTTTTTGAAACTCTGGATTCTGACAGAGGGCCACGAGACTTCGACCAGCGCGCAAAAATGGAGGCTCTAGACCCTTCCAGAGCCGAGATATCGAAGGTCAAAATTTGGACCTGAAAAAAAAACATAAGGGGTAACACTGTCATTTTTTTTTTTTGGCCGAAATTTTGACCCCCTCCGATTTTCTTGAAACTCTGGATTCTGACAGAGGGCCACGAGACTTCGACCAGCGAGCAAAAATGGAGGCTCTAGACCCTTCCAGAGCCGAGATATTGAAGGTCAAAATTTGGACCTGAAAAAAAAAAACATAAGGGGTAACACTGTCATTTTTTTTTTTTGGCCGAAATTTTGACCCCCTCCGATTTTCTTGAAACTCTGGATTCTGACAGAGGGCCACGAGACTTCGACCAACGCGCAAAAATGGAGGCTCTAGACCCTTCCAGAGCCGAGATATCGAAGGTCAAAATTTGGACCTGAAAAAAAAAACATAAGGGGTAACACTGTCATTTTTTTTTTTTTGGCCGAAATTTTGACCCCCTCCGATTTTCTTGAAACTCTGGATTCTGACAGAGGGCCACGAGACTTCGACCAGCGCACAAAAATTGAGGCTCTAGACCCTTCCAGAGCCGAGATATCGAAGGTCAAAATTTGGACCTGAAAAAAAAACATAAGGGGTAACACTGTCATTTTTTTTTTTTGGCCGAAATTTTGACCCCCTCCGATTTTCTTGAAACTCTGGATTCTGACAGAGGGCCACGAGACTTCGACCAGCGCGCAAAAATTGAGGCTCTAGACCCTTCCAGAGCCGAGATATCGAAGGTCAAAATTTGGACCTGAAAAAAAAAACATAAGGGGTAACACTGTCATTTTTTTTTTTAGCCGAAATTTTGACCCCCTCCGATTTTCTTGAAACTCTGGATTCTGACAGAGGGCCACGAGACTTCGACCAGCGCGCAAAAATGGAGGCTCTAGACCCTTCCAGAGCCGAGATATCGAAGGTCAAAATTTGGACCTGAAAAAAAAAACATAAGGGGTAACACTGTCATTTTTTTTTTTGGCCGAAATTTTGACCCCCTCCGATTTTCTTGAAACTCTGGATTCTGACAGAGGGCCACGAGACTTCGACCAGCGCGCAAAAATGGAGGCTCTAGACCCTTCCAGAGCCGAGATATCGAAGGTCAAAATTTGGACCTGAAAAAAAAACATAAGGGGTAACACTGTCATTTTTTTTTTTTGGCCGAAATTTTGACCCCCTCCGATTTTCTTGAAACTCTGGATTCTGACAGAGGGCCACGAGACTTCGACCAGCGACCAAAAATGGAGGCTCTAGACCCTTCCAGAGCCGAGATATTGAAGGTCAAAATTTGGACCTGAAAAAAAAAACCTAAGGGGTAACACTGTCATTTTTTTTTTTTTGGCCAAAATTTTGACCCCCTCCGATTTTCTTGAAACTCTGGATTCTGACAGAGGGCCACGAGACTTCGACCAGCGCGCAAAAATGGAGGCTCTAGACCCTTCCAGAGCCAAGATATCGAAGGTCAAAATTTGGACCTGTAAAAAAACCATAAGGGGTAACACTGTCATTTTTTTTTTTTGGCCGAAATTTTGACCCCCTCCGATTTTCTTGAAACTCTGGATTCTGACAGAGGGCCACGAGACTTCGACCAACGCGCAAAAATGGAGGCTCTAGACCCTTCCAGAGCCGAGATATCGAAGGTCAAAATTTGGACCTGTAAAAAAAACATAAGGGGTAACACTGTCATTTTTTTTTTTTTGGCCGAAATTTTGACCCCCTCCGATTTTCTTGAAACTCTGGATTCTGACAGAGGGCCACGAGACTTCGACCAGCGCGCAAAAATTGAGGCTCTAGACCCTTCCAGAGCCGAGATATCGAAGGTCAAAATTTGGACCTGAAAAAAAAAAACATAAGGGGTAACACTGTCATTTTTTTTTTTGGCCGAAATTTTGACCCCCTCCGATTTTCTTGAAACTCTGGATTCTGACAGAGGGCCATGAGACTTCGACCAGCGCGCAAAAATGGAGGCTCTAGACCCTTCCAGAGCCGATATATCGAAGGTCAAAATTTGGACCTGAAAAAAAAACATAAGGGGTAACACTGTCATTTTTTTTTTGGCCGAAATTTTGACCCCCTCCGATTTTCTTGAAACTCTGGATTCTGACAGAGGGCCACGAGACTTCGACCAGCGCGCAAAAATGGAGGCTCTAGACCCTTCCAGAGCCGAGATATCGAAGGTCAAAATTTGGACCTGAAAAAAAAAACATAAGGGGTAACACTGTCATTTTTTTTTTTGGCCGAAATTTTGACCCCCTCCGATTTTCTTGAAACTCTGGATTCTGACAGAGGGCCACGAGACTTCGACCAGCGCGCAAAAATGGAGGCTCTAGACCCTTCCAGAGCCGAGATATCGAAGGTCAAAATTTGGACCTGTAAAAAAAACATAAGGGGTAACACTGTCATTTTTTTTTTTGGCCGAAATTTTGACCCCCTCCGATTTTCTTGAAACTCTGGATTCTGACAGAGGGCCACGAGACTTCGACCAACGCGCAAAAATGGAGGCTCTAGACCCTTCCAGAGCCGAGATATCGAAGGTCAAAATTTGGACCTGAAAAAAAAAACATAAGGGGTAACACTGTCATTTTTTTTTTTGGCCGAAATTTTGACCCCCTCCGATTTTCTTGAAACTCTGGATTCTGACAGAGGGCCACGAGACTTCGACCAGCGCGCAAAAATGGAGGCTCTAGACCCTTCCAGAGCCGAGATATCGAAGGTCAAAATTTGGACCTGAAAAAAAAAACATAAGGGGTAACACTGTCATTTTTTTTTTTGGCCAAAATTTTGACCCCCTCCGATTTTCTTGAAACTCTGGATTCTGACAGAGGGCCACGAGACTTCGACCAGCGCGCAAAAATGGAGGCTCTAGACCCTTCCAGAGCCAAGATATCGAAGGTCAAAATTTGGACCTGTAAAAAAACCATAAGGGGTAACACTGTCATTTTTTTTTTTTGGCCGAAATTTTGACCCCCTCCGATTTTCTTGAAACTCTGGATTCTGACAGAGGGCCACGAGACTTCGACCAGCGCGCAAAAATTGAGGCTCTAGACCCTTCCAGAGCCGAGATATCGAAGGTCAAAATTTGGACCTGAAAAAAAAAACATAAGGGGTAACACTGTCATTTTTTTTTTTGGCCGAAATTTTGACCCCCTCCGATTTTCTTGAAACTCTGGATTCTGACAGAGGGCCACGAGACTTCGACCAGCGCGCAAAAATGGAGGCTCTAGACCCTTCCAGAGCCGAGATATCGAAGGTCAAAATTTGGACCTGAAAAAAAAAACATAAGGGGTAACACTGTCATTTTTTTTTTGGCCGAAATTTTGACCCCCTCCGATTTTCTTGAAACTCTGGATTCTGACAGAGGGCCACGAGACTTCGACCAGCGCGCAAAAATGGAGGCTCTAGACCCTTCCAGAGCCGAGATATCGAAGGTCAAAATTTGGACCTGAAAAAAAAACATAAGGGGTAACACTGTCATTTTTTTTTTTGGCCAAAATTTTGACCCCCTCCGATTTTCTTGAAACTCTGGATTCTGACAGAGGGCCACGAGACTTCGACCAGCGCGCAAAAATGGAGGCTCTAGACCCTTCCAGAGCCGAAATATCGAAGGTCAAAATTTGGACCTGAAAAAAAAAACATAAGGGGTAACACTGTCATTTTTTTTTTTAGCCGAAATTTTGACCCCCTCCGATTTTCTTGAAACTCTGGATTCTGACAGAGGGCCACGAGACTTCGACCAGCGCGCAAAAATGGAGGCTCTAGACCCTTCCAGAGCCGAGATATCGAAGGTCAAAATTTGGACCTGAAAAAAAAAACATAAGGGGTAACACTGTCATTTTTTTTTTTGGCCGAAATTTTGACCCCCTCCGATTTTCTTGAAACTCTGGATTCTGACAGAGGGCCACGAGACTTCGACCAGCGCGCAAAAATGGAGGCTCTAGACCCTTCCAGAGCCGAGATATCGAAGGTCAAAATTTGGACCTGAAAAAAAAAACATAAGGGGTAACACTGTCATTTTTTTTTTTGGCCGAAATTTTGACCCCCTCCGATTTTCTTGAAACTCTGGATTCTGACAGAGGGCCACGAGACTTCGACCAGCGCGCAAAAATGGAGGCTCTAGACCCTTCCAGAGCCGAGATATCGAAGGTCAAAATTTGGACCTGAAAAAAAAACATAAGGGGTAACACTGTCATTTTTTTTTTTTGGCCGAAATTTTGACCCCCTCCGATTTTTTTGAAACTCTGGATTCTGACAGAGGGCCACGAGACTTCGACCAGCGCGCAAAAATGGAGGCTCTAGACCCTTCCAGAGCCGAGATATCGAAGGTCAAAATTTGGACCTGAAAAAAAAACATAAGGGGTAACACTGTCATTTTTTTTTTTGGCCGAAATTTTGACCCCCTCCGATTTTCTTGAAACTCTGGATTCTGACAGAGGGCCACGAGACTTCGACCAGCGAGCAAAAATGGAGGCTCTAGACCCTTCCAGAGCCGAGATATTGAAGGTCAAAATTTGGACCTGAAAAAAAAAACCTAAGGGGTAACACTGTCATTTTTTTTTTTGGCCAAAATTTTGACCCCCTCCGATTTTCTTGAAACTCTGGATTCTGACAGAGGGCCACGAGACTTCGACCAGCGCGCAAAAATGGAGGCTCTAGACCCTTCCAGAGCCAAGATATCGAAGGTCAAAATTTGGACCTGTAAAAAAACCATAAGGGGTAACACTGTCATTTTTTTTTTTTGGCCGAAATTTTGACCCCCTCCGATTTTCTTGAAACTCTGGATTCTGACAGAGGGCCACGAGACTTCGACCAACGCGCAAAAATGGAGGCTCTAGACCCTTCCAGAGCCGAGATATCGAAGGTCAAAATTTGGACCTGAAAAAAAAAACATAAGGGGTAACACTGTCATTTTTTTTTTGGCCGAAATTTTGACCCCCTCCAATTTTCTTGAAACTCTGGATTCTGACAGAGGGCCACGAGACTTCGACCAGCGCGCAAAAATTGAGGCTCTAGACCCTTCCAGAGCCGAGATATCGAAGGTCAAAATTTGGACCTGAAAAAAAAACATAAGGGGTAACACTGTCATTTTTTTTTTTGGCCGAAATTTTGACCCCCTCCGATTTTCTTGAAACTCTGGATTCTGACAGAGGGCCACGAGACTTCGACCAGCGCGCAAAAATGGAGGCTCTAGACCCTTCCAGAGCCGAGATATCGAAGGTCAAAATTTGGACCTGAAAAAAAAAACATAAGGGGTAACACTGTCATTTTTTTTTTTGGCCGAAATTTTGACCCCCTCCGATTTTCTTGAAACTCTGGATTCTGACAGAGGGCCACGAGACTTCGACCAGCGCGCAAAAATGGAGGCTCTAGACCCTTCCAGAGCCGAGATATCGAAGGTCAAAATTTGGACCTGAAAAAAAAACATAAGGGGTAACACTGTCATTTTTTTTTTTTTGGCCGAAATTTTGACCCCCTCCGATTTTCTTGAAACTCTGGATTCTGACAGAGGGCCACGAGACTTCGACCAGCGCGCAAAAATGGAGGCTCTAGACCCTTCCAGAGCCGAGATATCGAAGGTCAAAATTTGGACCTGAAAAAAAAACATAAGGGGTAACACTGTCATTTTTTTTTTTGGCCGAAATTTTGACCCCCTCCGATTTTCTTGAAACTCTGGATTCTGACAGAGGGCCACGAGACTTCGACCAGCGCGCAAAAATGGAGGCTCTAGACCCTTCCAGAGCCGAGATATCGAAGGTCAAAATTTGGACCTGAAAAAAAAAACATAAGGGGTAACACTGTCATTTTTTTTTTTGGCCGAAATTTTGACCCCCTCCGATTCTCTTGAAACTCTGGATTCTGACAGAGGGCCACGAGACTTCGACCAGCGCGCAAAAATGGAGGCTCTAGACCCTTCCAGAGCCGAGATATCGAAGGTCAAAATTTGGACCTGAAAAAAAAACATAAGGGGTAACACTGTCATTTTTTTTTTTTGGCCGAAATTTTGACCCCCTCCGATTTTCTTGAAACTCTGGATTCTGACAGAGGGCCACGAGACTTCGACCAGCGCGCAAAAATGGAGGCTCTAGACCCTTCCAGAGCCGAGATATCGAAGGTCAAAATTTGGACCTGAAAAAAAAACATAAGGGGTAACACTGTCATTTTTTTTTGGCCGAAATTTTGACCCCCTCCGATTTTCTTGAAACTCTGGATTCTGACAGAGGGCCACGAGACTTCGACCAGCGAGCAAAAATGGAGGCTCTAGACCCTTCCAGAGCCGAGATATTGAAGGTCGAAATTTGGACCTGAAAAAAAAAACATAAGGGGTAACACTGTCATTTTTTTTTTTTGGCCGAAATTTTGACCCCCTCCGATTTTCTTGAAACTCTGGATTCTGACAGAGGGCCACGAGACTTCGACCAACGCGCAAAAATGGAGGCTCTAGACCCTTCCAGAGCCGAGATATCGAAGGTCAAAATTTGGACCTGAAAAAAAAAACATAAGGGGTAACACTGTCATTTTTTTTTTGGCCGAAATTTTGACCCCCTCCGATTTTCTTGAAACTCTGGATTCTGACAGAGGGCCACGAGACTTCGACCAGCGCGCAAAAATTGAGGCTCTAGACCCTTCCAGAGCCGAGATATCGAAGGTCAAAATTTGGACCTGAAAAAAAAAACATAAGGGGTAACACTGGGTGCTTCTCATTTCTAATTTGTGCATCCTCGTTTCCTTTCCTTGCTTCCTTTTCTTGCGTCTCAGCTCCACCCCCTGTAGGACGCGAGGGAAGGAAGCGAGGAAAGGAAAGGAGGACAGAGGAATCGAATAAAAGCTTTTTTATATACATTGGAATACTTGATCACTCGAGTGTCACTCCACAGTGTCATCAGCAGCACTAAAAGGATCTGCCCTTATGTTGTTGAAGTTCGGTTATTTAATAAATTCATAATAAATAATAATAAAGATAGGCTATACTGTTGAAATATCTGAGATGTGTGGTTTATATAAACTGCAAAGGTAAAGTATAAATTAAAATGATTGAGACCGATGTGAAGGGGGAGGAGAATTTGCACGTGCGTCACGTTTAGTCAATATAACAGTTCCACGTAGGATGCACCTGTGTATCCTCGCTTATGACTCCTCAGGAAGCCTCCTCACTCCTCGATCCTCGACTCCTCACGGTGCAATTAGAGAATTGAGATGTCCTTCAAGATGGCTGAGCTCGATCGGTTTCCGGGTCATAGGAGGGAGGACGGAGGAGCGAGGAGACGAGGAGGGATATTGAGAAGCACCCATAGTCATTTTTTTTTTTGGCCAAAATTTTGACCCCCTCCGATTTTCTTGAAACTCTGGATTCTGACAGAGGGCCACGAGACTTCGACCAGCGCGCAAAAATGGAGGCTCTAGACCCTTCCAGAGCAGAGATATCGAAGGTCAAAATTTGGACCTGTAAAAAAACCATAAGGGGTAACACTGTCATTTTTTTTTTGGCCGAAATTTTGACCCCCTCCGATTTTCTTGAAACTCTGGATTCTGACAGAGGGCCACGAGACTTCGACCAACGCGCAAAAATGGAGGCTCTAGACCCTTCCAGAGCCGAGATATCGAAGGTCAAAATTTGGACCTGAAAAAAAAACATAAGGGGTAACACTGTCATTTTTTTTTTTTTGGCCGAAATTTTGACCCCCTCCGATTTTCTTGAAACTCTGGATTCTGACAGAGGGCCACGAGACTTCGACCAGCGCGCAAAAATTGAGGCTCTAGACCCTTCCAGAGCCGAGATATCGAAGGTCAAAATTATGACCTGAAAAAAAAAACATAAGGGGTAACACTGTCATTTTTTTTTTTTGGCCGAAATTTTGACCCCCTCCGATTTTTTTGAAACTCTGGATTCTGACAGAGGGCCACGAGACTTCGACCAGCGTGCAAAAATGGAGGCTCTAGACCCTTCCAGAGCCGAGATATCGAAGGTCAAAATTTGGACCTGAAAAAAAAAACATAAGGGGTAACACTGTCATTTTTTTTTTTAGCCGAAATTTTGACCCCCTCCGATTTTCTTGAAACTCTGGATTCTGACAGAGGGCCACGAGACTTCGACCAGCGCGCAAAAATGGAGGCTCTAGACCCTTCCAGAGCCGAGATATCGAAGGTCAAAATTTGGACCTGAAAAAAAAAACATAAGGGGTAACACTGTCATTTTTTTTTTTGGCCGAAATTTTGACCCCCTCCGATTTTCTTGAAACTCTGGATTCTGACAGAGGGCCACGAGACTTCGACCAGCGCGCAAAAATGGAGGCTCTAGACCCTTCCAGAGCCGAGATATCGAAGGTCAAAATTTGGACCTGAAAAAAAAACATAAGGGGTAACACTGTCATTTTTTTTTTTTGGCCGAAATTTTGACCCCCTCCGATTTTTTTGAAACTCTGGATTCTGACAGAGGGCCACGAGACTTCGACCAGCGCGCAAAAATGGAGGCTCTAGACCCTTCCAGAGCCGAGATATCGAAGGTCAAAATTTGGACCTGAAAAAAAAACATAAGGGGTAACACTGTCATTTTTTTTTTTTGGCCGAAATTTTGACCCCCTCCGATTTTCTTGAAACTCTGGATTCTGACAGAGGGCCACGAGACTTCGACCAGCGAGCAAAAATGGAGGCTCTAGACCCTTCCAGAGCCGAGATATTGAAGGTCAAAATTTGGACCTGAAAAAAAAAACCTAAGGGGTAACACTGTCATTTTTTTTTTTGGCCAAAATTTTGACCCCCTCCGATTTTCTTGAAACTCTGGATTCTGACAGAGGGCCACGAGACTTCGACCAGCGCGCAAAAATGGAGGCTCTAGACCCTTCCAGAGCCAAGATATCGAAGGTCAAAATTTGGACCTGTAAAAAAACCATAAGGGGTAACACTGTCATTTTTTTTTTTTTGGCCGAAATTTTGACCCCCTCCGATTTTCTTGAAACTCTGGATTCTGACAGAGGGCCACGAGACTTCGACCAACGCGCAAAAATGGAGGCTCTAGACCCTTCCAGAGCCGAGATATCGAAGGTCAAAATTTGGACCTGAAAAAAAAAACATAAGGGGTAACACTGTCATTTTTTTTTTTGGCCGAAATTTTGACCCCCTCCGATTTTCTTGAAACTCTGGATTCTGACAGAGGGCCACGAGACTTCGACCAGCGCGCAAAAATTGAGGCTCTAGACCCTTCCAGAGCCGAGATATCGAAGGTCAAAATTTGGACCTGTAAAAAAAACATAAGGGGTAACACTGTCATTTTTTTTTTTTGGCCGAAATTTTGACCCCCTCCGATTTTCTTGAAACTCTGGATTCTGACAGAGGGCCACGAGACTTCGACCAGCGCGCAAAAATTGAGGCTCTAGACCCTTCCAGAGCCGAGATATCGAAGGTCAAAATTTGGACCTGAAAAAAAAAACATAAGGGGTAACACTGTCATTTTTTTTTTTGGCCGAAATTTTGACCCCCTCCGATTTTCTTGAAACTCTGGATTCTGACAGAGGGCCATGAGACTTCGACCAGCGCGCAAAAATGGAGGCTCTAGACCCTTCCAGAGCCGAGATATCGAAGGTCAAAATTTGGACCTGAAAAAAAAAAACATAAGGGGTAACACTGTCATTTTTTTTTTGGGCCGAAATTTTGACCCCCTCCGATTTTCTTGAAACTCTGGATTCTGACAGAGGGCCACGAGACTTCGACCAGCGCGCAAAAATGGAGGCTCTAGACCCTTCCAGAGCCGAGATATCGAAGGTCAAAATTTGGACCTGAAAAAAAAAACATAAGGGGTAACACTGTCATTTTTTTTTTTGGCCGAAATTTTGACCCCCTCCGATTTTCTTGAAACTCTGGATTCTGACAGAGGGCCACGAGACTTCGACCAGCGCGCAAAAATGGAGGCTCTAGACCCTTCCAGAGCCGAGATATCGAAGGTCAAAATTTGGACCTGAAAAAAAAACATAAGGGGTAACACTGTCATTTTTTTTTTTGGCCGAAATTTTGACCCCCTCCGATTTTTTTGAAACTCTGGATTCTGACAGAGGGCCACGAGACTTCGACCAGCGCGCAAAAATGGAGGCTCTAGACCCTTCCAGAGCCGAGATATCGAAGGTCAAAATTTGGACCTGAAAAAAAAACATAAGGGGTAACACTGTCATTTTTTTTTTTTGGCCGAAATTTTGACCCCCTCCGATTTTCTTGAAACTCTGGATTCTGACAGAGGGCCACGAGACTTCGACCAGCGAGCAAAAATGGAGGCTCTAGACCCTTCCAGAGCCGAGATATTGAAGGTCAAAATTTGGACCTGAAAAAAAAAACCTAAGGGGTAACACTGTCATTTTTTTTTTTGGCCAAAATTTTGACCCCCTCCGATTTTCTTGAAACTCTGGATTCTGACAGAGGGCCACGAGACTTCGACCAGCGCGCAAAAATGGAGGCTCTAGACCCTTCCAGAGCCAAGATATCGAAGGTCAAAATTTGGACCTGTAAAAAAACCATAAGGGGTAACACTGTCATTTTTTTTTTTTGGCCGAAATTTTGACCCCCTCCGATTTTCTTGAAACTCTGGATTCTGACAGAGGGCCACGAGACTTCGACCAACGCGCAAAAATGGAGGCTCTAGACCCTTCCAGAGCCGAGATATCGAAGGTCAAAATTTGGACCTGAAAAAAAAAACATAAGGGGTAACACTGTCATTTTTTTTTTTGGCCGAAATTTTGACCCCCTCCGATTTTCTTGAAACTCTGGATTCTGACAGAGGGCCACGAGACTTCGACCAGCGCGCAAAAATTGAGGCTCTAGACCCTTCCAGAGCCGAGATATCGAAGGTCAAAATTTGGACCTGTAAAAAAAACATAAGGGGTAACACTGTCATTTTTTTTTTTTGGCCGAAATTTTGACCCCCTCCGATTTTCTTGAAACTCTGGATTCTGACAGAGGGCCACGAGACTTCGACCAGCGCGCAAAAATTGAGGCTCTAGACCCTTCCAGAGCCGAGATATCGAAGGTCAAAATTTGGACCTGAAAAAAAAACATAAGGGGTAACACTGTCATTTTTTTTTTTGGCCGAAATTTTGACCCCCTCCGATTTTCTTGAAACTCTGGATTCTGACAGAGGGCCATGAGACTTCGACCAGCGCGCAAAAATGGAGGCTCTAGACCCTTCCAGAGCCGAGATATCGAAGGTCAAAATTTGGACCTGAAAAAAAAAACATAAGGGGTAACACTGTCATTTTTTTTTTGGGCCGAAATTTTGACCCCCTCCGATTTTCTTGAAACTCTGGATTCTGACAGAGGGCCACGAGACTTCGACCAGCGCGCAAAAATGGAGGCTCTAGACCCTTCCAGAGCCGAGATATCGAAGGTCAAAATTTGGACCTGAAAAAAAAAACATAAGGGGTAACACTGTCATTTTTTTTTTTGGCCGAAATTTTGACCCCCTCCGATTTTCTTGAAACTCTGGATTCTGACAGAGGGCCACGAGACTTCGACCAGCGCGCAAAAATGGAGGCTCTAGACCCTTCCAGAGCCGAGATATCGAAGGTCAAAATTTGGACCTGAAAAAAAAACATAAGGGGTAACACTGTCATTTTTTTTTTTGGCCGAAATTTTGACCCCCTCCGATTTTCTTGAAACTCTGGATTCTGACAGAGGGCCACGAGACTTCGACCAGCGCGCAAAAATGGAGGCTCTAGACCCTTCCAGAGCCGAGATATCGAAGGTCAAAATTTGGACCTGAAAAAAAAACATAAGGGGTAACACTGTCATTTTTTTTTTTTGGCCGAAATTTTGACCCCCTCCGATTTTTTTGAAACTCTGGATTCTGACAGAGGGCCACGAGACTTCGACCAGCGCGCAAAAATGGAGGCTCTAGACCCTTCCAGAGCCGAGATATTGAAGGTCAAAATTTGGACCTGAAAAAAAAACATAAGGGGTAACACTGTCATTTTTTTTTTTTGGCCGAAATTTTGACCCCCTCCGATTTTCTTGAAACTCTGGATTCTGACAGAGGGCCACGAGACTTCGACCAGCGAGCAAAAATGGAGGCTCTAGACCCTTCCAGAGCCGAGATATTGAAGGTCAAAATTTGGACCTGAAAAAAAAAACATAAGGGGTAACACTGTCATTTTTTTTTTTGGCCGAAATTTTGACCCCCTCCGATTTTCTTGAAACTCTGGATTCTGACAGAGGGCCACGAGACTTCGACCAACGCGCAAAAATGGAGGCTCTAGACCCTTCCAGAGCCGAGATATCGAAGGTCAAAATTTGGACCTGAAAAAAAAAACATAAGGGGTAACACTGTCATTTTTTTTTTTGGCCGAAATTTTGACCCCCTTCGATTTTCTTGAAACTCTGGATTCTGACAGAGGGCCACGAGACTTCGACCAGCGCGCAAAAATGGAGGCTCTAGACCCTTCCAGAGCCGAGATATCGAAGGTCAAAATTTGGACCTGAAAAAAAAAACATAAGGGGTAACACTGTCATTTTTTTTTTTGGCCAAAATTTTGACCCCCTCCGATTTTCTTGAAACTCTGGACTCTGACAGAGGGCCACGAGACTTCGACCAGCGCGCAAAAATGGAGGCTCTAGACCCTTCCAGAGCCAAGATATCGAAGGTCAAAATTTGGACCTGTAAAAAAACCATAAGGGGTAACACTGTCATTTTTTTTTTTGGCCGAAATTTTGACCCCCTCCGATTTTCTTGAAACTCTGGATTCTGACAGAGGGCCACGAGACTTCGACCAGCGCGCAAAAATTGAGGCTCTAGACCCTTCCAGAGCCGAGATATCGAAGGTCAAAATTTGGACCTGAAAAAAAAAACATAAGGGGTAACACTGTCATTTTTTTTTTTTGGCCGAAATTTTGACCCCCTCCGATTTTCTTGAAACTCTGGATTCTGACAGAGGGCCACGAGACTTCGACCAGTGCGCAAAAATGGAGGCTCTAGACCCTTCCAGAGCCGAGATATCGAAGGTCAAAATTTGGACCTGAAAAAAAAAACATAAGGGGTAACATTGTCATTTTTTTTTTGGCCGAAATTTTGACCCCCTCCGATTTTCTTGAAACTCTGGATTCTGACAGAGGGCCACGAGACTTCGACCAGCGCGCAAAAATGGAGGCTCTAGACCCTTCCAGAGCCGAGATATCGAAGGTCAAAATTTGGACCTGAAAAAAAAAACATAAGGGGTAACACTGTCATTTTTTTTTGGCCGAAATTTTGACCCCCTCCGATTTTCTTGAAACTCTGGATTCTGACAGAGGGCCACGAGACTTCGACCAGCGCGCAAAAATGGAGGCTCTAGACCCTTCCAGAGCCGAGATATCGAAGGTCAAAATTTGGACCTGAAAAAAAAACATAAGGGGTAACACTGTCATTTTTTTTTTTGGCCGAAATTTTGACCCCCTCCGATTTTCTTGAAACTCTGGATTCTGACAGAGGGCCACGAGACTTCGACCAACGCGCAAAAATGGAGGCTCTAGACCCTTCCAGAGCCGAGATATCGAAGGTCAAAATTTGGACCTGAAAAAAAAAACATAAGGGGTAACACTGTCATTTTTTTTTTGGCCGAAATTTTGACCCCCTCCGATTTTCTTGAAACTCTGGATTCTGACAGAGGGCCACGAGACTTCGACCAACGCGTAAAAATGGAGGCTCTAGACCCTTCCAGAGCCGAGATATCGAAGGTCAAAATTTGGACCTGAAAAAAAAAACATAAGGGGTAACACTGTCATTTTTTTTTTTGGCCGAAATTTTGACCCCCTCCGATTTTCTTGAAACTCTGGATTCTGACAGAGGGCCACGAGACTTCGACCAGCGCGCAAAAATTGAGGCTCTAGACCCTTCCAGAGCCGAGATATCGAAGGTCAAAATTATGACCTGAAAAAAAAAACATAAGGGGTAACACTGTCATTTTTTTTTTTGGCCGAAATTTTGACCCCCTCCGATTTTCTTGAAACTCTGGATTCTGACAGAGGGCCACGAGACTTCGACCAGCGTGCAAAAATGGAGGCTCTAGACCCTTCCAGAGCCGAGATATCGAAGGTCAAAATTTGGACCTGAAAAAAAAACATAAGGGGTAACACTGTCATTTTTTTTTTTGGCCAAAATTTTGACCCCCTCCGATTTTCTTGAAACTCTGGATTCTGACAGAGGGCCACGAGACTTCGACCAGCGCGCAAAAATGGAGGCTCTAGACCCTTCCAGAGCCGAAATATCGAAGGTCAAAATTTGGACCTGAAAAAAAAAACATAAGGGGTAACACTGTCATTTTTTTTTTTTTAGCCGAAATTTTGACCCCCTCCGATTTTCTTGAAACTCTGGATTCTGACAGAGGGCCACGAGACTTCGACCAGCGCGCAAAAATGGAGGCTCTAGACCCTTCCAGAGCCGAGATATCGAAGGTCAAATTTTGGACCTGAAAAAAAAAACATAAGGGGTAACACTGTCATTTTTTTTTTTGGCCGAAATTTTGACCCCCTCCGATTTTCTTGAAACTCTGGATTCTGACAGAGGGCCACGAGACTTCGACCAGCGCGCAAAAATGGAGGCTCTAGACCCTTCCAGAGCCGAGATATCGAAGGTCAAAATTTGGACCTGAAAAAAAAACATAAGGGGTAACACTGTCATTTTTTTTTTTGGCCGAAATTTTGACCCCCTCCGATTTTTTTGAAACTCTGGATTCTGACAGAGGGCCACGAGACTTCGACCAGCGCGCAAAAATGGAGGCTCTAGACCCTTCCAGAGCCGAGATATCGAAGGTCAAAATTTGGACCTGAAAAAAAAACATAAGGGGTAACACTGTCATTTTTTTTTTTTGGCCGAAATTTTGACCCCCTCCGATTTTCTTGAAACTCTGGATTCTGACAGAGGGCCACGAGACTTCGACCAGCGAGCAAAAATGGAGGCTCTAGACCCTTCCAGAGCCGAGATATTGAAGGTCAAAATTTGGACCTGAAAAAAAAAAACATAAGGGGTAACACTGTCATTTTTTTTTTTTGGCCGAAATTTTGACCCCCTCCGATTTTCTTGAAACTCTGGATTCTGACAGAGGGCCACGAGACTTCGACCAACGCGCAAAAATGGAGGCTCTAGACCCTTCCAGAGCCGAGATATCGAAGGTCAAAATTTGGACCTGAAAAAAAAAACATAAGGGGTAACACTGTCATTTTTTTTTTTTGGCCGAAATTTTGACCCCCTCCGATTTTCTTGAAACTCTGGATTCTGACAGAGGGCCACGAGACTTCGACCAGCGCACAAAAATTGAGGCTCTAGACCCTTCCAGAGCCGAGATATCGAAGGTCAAAATTTGGACCTGAAAAAAAAACATAAGGGGTAACACTGTCATTTTTTTTTTTTGGCCGAAATTTTGACCCCCTCCGATTTTCTTGAAACTCTGGATTCTGACAGAGGGCCACGAGACTTCGACCAGCGCGCAAAAATTGAGGCTCTAGACCCTTCCAGAGCCGAGATATCGAAGGTCAAAATTTGGACCTGAAAAAAAAAACATAAGGGGTAACACTGTCATTTTTTTTTTTAGCCGAAATTTTGACCCCCTCCGATTTTCTTGAAACTCTGGATTCTGACAGAGGGCCACGAGACTTCGACCAGCGCGCAAAAATGGAGGCTCTAGACCCTTCCAGAGCCGAGATATCGAAGGTCAAAATTTGGACCTGAAAAAAAAAACATAAGGGGTAACACTGTCATTTTTTTTTTGGCCGAAATTTTGACCCCCTCCGATTTTCTTGAAACTCTGGATTCTGACAGAGGGCCACGAGACTTCGACCAGCGCGCAAAAATGGAGGCTCTAGACCCTTCCAGAGCCGAGATATCGAAGGTCAAAATTTGGACCTGAAAAAAAAACATAAGGGGTAACACTGTCATTTTTTTTTTTTGGCCGAAATTTTGACCCCCTCCGATTTTCTTGAAACTCTGGATTCTGACAGAGGGCCACGAGACTTCGACCAGCGACCAAAAATGGAGGCTCTAGACCCTTCCAGAGCCGAGATATTGAAGGTCAAAATTTGGACCTGAAAAAAAAAACCTAAGGGGTAACACTGTCATTTTTTTTTTTTGGCCAAAATTTTGACCCCCTCCGATTTTCTTGAAACTCTGGATTCTGACAGAGGGCCACGAGACTTCGACCAGCGCGCAAAAATGGAGGCTCTAGACCCTTCCAGAGCCAAGATATCGAAGGTCAAAATTTGGACCTGTAAAAAAACCATAAGGGGTAACACTGTCATTTTTTTTTTTGGCCGAAATTTTGACCCCCTCCGATTTTCTTGAAACTCTGGATTCTGACAGAGGGCCACGAGACTTCGACCAACGCGCAAAAATGGAGGCTCTAGACCCTTCCAGAGCCGAGATATCGAAGGTCAAAATTTGGACCTGTAAAAAAAACATAAGGGGTAACACTGTCATTTTTTTTTTTTTGGCCGAAATTTTGACCCCCTCCGATTTTCTTGAAACTCTGGATTCTGACAGAGGGCCACGAGACTTCGACCAGCGCGCAAAAATTGAGGCTCTAGACCCTTCCAGAGCCGAGATATCGAAGGTCAAAATTTGGACCTGAAAAAAAAAACATAAGGGGTAACACTGTCATTTTTTTTTTTGGCCGAAATTTTGACCCCCTCCGATTTTCTTGAAACTCTGGATTCTGACAGAGGGCCATGAGACTTCGACCAGCGCGCAAAAATGGAGGCTCTAGACCCTTCCAGAGCCGATATATCGAAGGTCAAAATTTGGACCTGAAAAAAAAACATAAGGGGTAACACTGTCATTTTTTTTTTGGCCGAAATTTTGACCCCCTCCGATTTTCTTGAAACTCTGGATTCTGACAGAGGGCCACGAGACTTCGACCAGCGCGCAAAAATGGAGGCTCTAGACCCTTCCAGAGCCGAGATATCGAAGGTCAAAATTTGGACCTGAAAAAAAAAACATAAGGGGTAACACTGTCATTTTTTTTTTTGGCCGAAATTTTGACCCCCTCCGATTTTCTTGAAACTCTGGATTCTGACAGAGGGCCACGAGACTTCGACCAGCGCGCAAAAATGGAGGCTCTAGACCCTTCCAGAGCCGAGATATCGAAGGTCAAAATTTGGACCTGTAAAAAAAACATAAGGGGTAACACTGTCATTTTTTTTTTTGGCCGAAATTTTGACCCCCTCCGATTTTCTTGAAACTCTGGATTCTGACAGAGGGCCACGAGACTTCGACCAACGCGCAAAAATGGAGGCTCTAGACCCTTCCAGAGCCGAGATATCGAAGGTCAAAATTTGGACCTGAAAAAAAAAACATAAGGGGTAACACTGTCATTTTTTTTTTTGGCCGAAATTTTGACCCCCTCCGATTTTCTTGAAACTCTGGATTCTGACAGAGGGCCACGAGACTTCGACCAGCGCGCAAAAATGGAGGCTCTAGACCCTTCCAGAGCCGAGATATCGAAGGTCAAAATTTGGACCTGAAAAAAAAAACATAAGGGGTAACACTGTCATTTTTTTTTTTGGCCAAAATTTTGACCCCCTCCGATTTTCTTGAAACTCTGGATTCTGACAGAGGGCCACGAGACTTCGACCAGCGCGCAAAAATGGAGGCTCTAGACCCTTCCAGAGCCAAGATATCGAAGGTCAAAATTTGGACCTGTAAAAAAACCATAAGGGGTAACACTGTCATTTTTTTTTTTTGGCCGAAATTTTGACCCCCTCCGATTTTCTTGAAACTCTGGATTCTGACAGAGGGCCACGAGACTTCGACCAGCGCGCAAAAATTGAGGCTCTAGACCCTTCCAGAGCCGAGATATCGAAGGTCAAAATTTGGACCTGAAAAAAAAAACATAAGGGGTAACACTGTCATTTTTTTTTTTTGGCCGAAATTTTGACCCCCTCCGATTTTCTTGAAACTCTGGATTCTGACAGAGGGCCACGAGACTTCGACCAGCGCGCAAAAATGGAGGCTCTAGACCCTTCCAGAGCCGAGATATCGAAGGTCAAAATTTGGACCTGAAAAAAAAAACATAAGGGGTAACACTGTCATTTTTTTTTTGGCCGAAATTTTGACCCCCTCCGATTTTCTTGAAACTCTGGATTCTGACAGAGGGCCACGAGACTTCGACCAGCGCGCAAAAATGGAGGCTCTAGACCCTTCCAGAGCCGAGATATCGAAGGTCAAAATTTGGACCTGAAAAAAAAACATAAGGGGTAACACTGTCATTTTTTTTTTTGGCCAAAATTTTGACCCCCTCCGATTTTCTTGAAACTCTGGATTCTGACAGAGGGCCACGAGACTTCGACCAGCGCGCAAAAATGGAGGCTCTAGACCCTTCCAGAGCCGAAATATCGAAGGTCAAAATTTGGACCTGAAAAAAAAAACATAAGGGGTAACACTGTCATTTTTTTTTTTAGCCGAAATTTTGACCCCCTCCGATTTTCTTGAAACTCTGGATTCTGACAGAGGGCCACGAGACTTCGACCAGCGCGCAAAAATGGAGGCTCTAGACCCTTCCAGAGCCGAGATATCGAAGGTCAAAATTTGGACCTGAAAAAAAAAACATAAGGGGTAACACTGTCATTTTTTTTTTTGGCCGAAATTTTGACCCCCTCCGATTTTCTTGAAACTCTGGATTCTGACAGAGGGCCACGAGACTTCGACCAGCGCGCAAAAATGGAGGCTCTAGACCCTTCCAGAGCCGAGATATCGAAGGTCAAAATTTGGACCTGAAAAAAAAACATAAGGGGTAACACTGTCATTTTTTTTTTTTGGCCGAAATTTTGACCCCCTCCGATTTTTTTGAAACTCTGGATTCTGACAGAGGGCCACGAGACTTCGACCAGCGCGCAAAAATGGAGGCTCTAGACCCTTCCAGAGCCGAGATATCGAAGGTCAAAATTTGGACCTGAAAAAAAAACATAAGGGGTAACACTGTCATTTTTTTTTTTTTTGGCCGAAATTTTGACCCCCTCCGATTTTCTTGAAACTCTGGATTCTGACAGAGGGCCACGAGACTTCGACCAGCGAGCAAAAATGGAGGCTCTAGACCCTTCCAGAGCCGAGATATTGAAGGTCAAAATTTGGACCTGAAAAAAAAACATAAGGGGTAACACTGTCATTTTTTTTTTTTTGGCCGAAATTTTGACCCCCTCCGATTTTCTTGAAACTCTGGATTCTGACAGAGGGCCACGAGACTTCGACCAGCGAGCAAAAATGGAGGCTCTAGACCCTTCCAGAGCCGAGATATTGAAGGTCAAAATTTGGACCTGAAAAAAAAAATATAAGGGGTAACACTGTCATTTTTTTTTTTTGGCCGAAATTTTGACCCCCTCCGATTTTCTTGAAACTCTGGATTCTGACAGAGGGCCACGAGACTTCGACCAACGCGCAAAAATGGAGGCTCTAGACCCTTCCAGAGCCGAGATATCGAAGGTCAAAATTTGGACCTGAAAAAAAAAACATAAGGGGTAACACTGTCATTTTTTTTTTTGGCCAAAATTTTGACCCACTCCGATTTTCTTGAAACTCTGGATTCTGACAGAGGGCCACGAGACTTCGACCAGCGCGCAAAAATGGAGGCTCTAGACCCTTCCAGAGCCAAGATATCGAAGGTCAAAATTTGGACCTGTAAAAAAACCATAAGGGGTAACACTGTCATTTTTTTTTTGGCCGAAATTTTGACCCCCTCCGATTTTCTTGAAACTCTGGATTCTGACAGAGGGCCACGAGACTTCGACCAACGCGCAAAAATGGAGGCTCTAGACCCTTCCAGAGCCGAGATATCGAAGGTCAAAATTTGGACCTGAAAAAAAAACATAAGGGGTAACACTGTCATTTTTTTTTTTTGGCCGAAATTTTGACCCCCTCCGATTTTCTTGAAACTCTGGATTCTGACAGAGGGCCACGAGACTTCGACCAGCGAGCAAAAATGGAGGCTCTAGACCCTTCCAGAGCCGAGATATTGAAGGTCAAAATTTGGACCTGAAAAAAAAACATAAGGGGTAACACTGTCATTTTTTTTTTTGGCCAAAATTTTGACCCCCTCCGATTTTCTTGAAACTCTGGATTCTGACAGAGGGCCACGAGACTTCGACCAGCGCGCAAAAATGGAGGCTCTAGACCCTTCCAGAGCCGAGATATCGAAGGTCAAAATTTGGACCTGAAAAAAAAAACATAAGGGGTAACACTGTCATTTTTTTTTTTGGCCGAAATTTTGACCCCCTCCGATTTTCTTGAAACTCTGGATTCTGACAGAGGGCCACGAGACTTCGACCAGCGCGCAAAAATTGAGGCTCTAGACCCTTCCAGAGCCGAGATATCGAAGGTCAAAATTTGGACCTGTAAAAAAAACATAAGGGGTAACACTGTCATTTTTTTTTTTGGCCGAAATTTTGACCCCCTCCGATTTTCTTGAAACTCTGGATTCTGACAGAGGGCCACGAGACTTCGACCAGCGCGCAAAAATTGAGGCTCTAGACCCTTCCAGAGCCGAGATATCGAAGGTCAAAATTTGGACCTGAAAAAAAAAACATAAGGGGTAACACTGTCATTTTTTTTTTTTTGGCCGAAATTTTGACCCCCTCCGATTTTCTTGAAACTCTGGATTCTGACAGAGGGCCATGAGACTTCGACCAGCGCGCAAAAATGGAGGCTCTAGACCCTTCCAGAGCCGAGATATCGAAGGTCAAAATTTGGACCTGAAAAAAAAACATAAGGGGTAACACTGTCATTTTTTTTTTTGGCCGAAATTTTGACCCCCTCCGATTTTCTTGAAACTCTGGATTCTGACAGAGGGCCACGAGACTTCGACCAGCGCGCAAAAATTGAGGCTCTAGACCCTTCCAGAGCCGAGATATCGAAGGTCAAAATTTGGACCTGTAAAAAAAACATAAGGGGTAACACTGTCATTTTTTTTTTTTGGCCGAAATTTTGACCCCCTCCGATTTTCTTGAAACTCTGGATTCTGACAGAGGGCCACGAGACTTCGACCAGCGCGCAAAAATTGAGGCTCTAGACCCTTCCAGAGCCGAGATATCGAAGGTCAAAATTTGGACCTGTAAAAAAAACATAAGGGGTAACACTGTCATTTTTTTTTTTTGGCCGAAATTTTGACCCCCTCCGATTTTCTTGAAACTCTGGATTCTGACAGAGGGCCACGAGACTTCGACCAGCGCGCAAAAATTGAGGCTCTAGACCCTTCCAGAGCCGAGATATCGAAGGTCAAAATTTGGACCTGAAAAAAAAAACATAAGGGGTAACACTGTCATTTTTTTTTTTTGGCCGAAATTTTGACCCCCTCCGATTTTCTTGAAACTCTGGATTCTGACAGAGGGCCATGAGACTTCGACCAGCGCGCAAAAATGGAGGCTCTAGACCCTTCCAGAGCCGAGATATCGAAGGTCAAAATTTGGACCTGAAAAAAAAACCATAAGGGGTAACACTGTCATTTTTTTTTTGGCCGAAATTTTGACCCCCTCCGATTTTCTTGAAACTCTGGATTCTGACAGAGGGCCACGAGACTTCGACCAGCGCGCAAAAATTGAGGCTCTAGACCCTTCCAGAGCCGAGATATCGAAGGTCAAAATTTGGACCTGTAAAAAAAACATAAGGGGTAACACTGTCATTTTTTTTTTTTGGCCGAAATTTTGACCCCCTCCGATTTTCTTGAAACTCTGGATTCTGACAGAGGGCCATGAGACTTCGACCAGCGCGCAAAAATGGAGGCTCTAGACCCTTCCAGAGCCGAGATATCGAAGGTCAAAATTTGGACCTGAAAAAAAAACATAAGGGGTAACACTGTCATTTTTTTTTTTGGCCGAAATTTTGACCCCCTCCGATTTTCTTGAAACTCTGGATTCTGACAGAGGGCCACGAGACTTCGACCAGCGCGCAAAAATGGAGGCTCTAGACCCTTCCAGAGCCGAGATATCGAAGGTCAAAATTTGGACCTGAAAAAAAAAACATAAGGGGTAACACTGTCATTTTTTTTTTTGGCCGAAATTTTGACCCCCTCCGATTTTCTTGAAACTCTGGATTCTGACAGAGGGCCACGAGACTTCGACCAGCGCGCAAAAATGGAGGCTCTAGACTCTTCCAGAGCCGAGATATCGAAGGTCAAAATTTGGACCTGAAAAAAAAACATAAGGGGCAACACTGTCATTTTTTTTTTTTGGCCGAAATTTTGACCCCCTCCGATTTTCTTGAAACTCTGGATTCTGACAGAGGGCCACGAGACTTCGACCAGCGCGCAAAAATGGAGGCTCTAGACCCTTCCAGAGCCGAGATATCGAAGGTCAAAATTTGGACCTGAAAAAAAAAACATAAGGGGTAACACTGTCATTTTTTTTTTTGGCCGAAATTTTGACCCCCTCCGATTTTCTTGAAACTCTGGATTCTGACAGAGGGCCACGAGACTTCGACCAGCGCGCAAAAATGGAGACTCTAGACCCTTCCAGAGCCGAGATATCGAAGGTCAAAATTTGGACCTGAAAAAAAAACATAAGGGGTAACACTGTCATTTTTTTTTTTGGCCGAAATTTTGACCCCCTCCGATTTTCTTGAAACTCTGGATTCTGACAGAGGGCCACGAGACTTCGACCAGCGCGCAAAAATGGAGGCTCTAGACCCTTCCAGAGCCGAGATATCGAAGGTCAAAATTTGGACCTGAAAAAAAAAAACATAAGGGGTAACACTGTCATTTTTTTTTTGGCCGAAATTTTGACCCCCTCCGATTCTCTTGAAACTCTGGATTCTGACAGAGGGCCACGAGACTTCGACCAGCGCGCAAAAATGGAGGCTCTAGACCCTTCCAGAGCCGAGATATCGAAGGTCAAAATTTGGACCTGAAAAAAAAACATAAGGGGTAACACTGTCATTTTTTTTTTTTTGGCCGAAATTTTGACCCCCTCCGATTTTCTTGAAACTCTGGATTCTGACAGAGGGCCACGAGACTTCGACCAGCGCGCAAAAATGGAGGCTCTAGACCCTTCCAGAGCCGAGATATCGAAGGTCAAAATTTGGACCTGAAAAAAAAACATAAGGGGTAACACTGTCATTTTTTTTTTGGCCGAAATTTTGACCCCCTCCGATTTTCTTGAAACTCTGGATTCTGACAGAGGGCCACGAGACTTCGACCAGCGAGCAAAAATGGAGGCTCTAGACCCTTCCAGAGCCGAGATATTGAAGGTCGAAATTTGGACCTGAAAAAAAAAACATAAGGGGTAACACTGTCATTTTTTTTTTTTGGCCGAAATTTTCACCCCCTCCGATTTTCTTGAAACTCTGGATTCTGACAGAGGGCCACGAGACTTCGACCAACGCGCAAAAATGGAGGCTCTAGACCCTTCCAGAGCCGAGATATCGAAGGTCAAAATTTGGACCTGAAAAAAAAAAACATAAGGGGTAACACTGTCATTTTTTTTTGGCCGAAATTTTGACCCCCTCCGATTTTCTTGAAACTCTGGATTCTGACAGAGGGCCACGAGACTTCGACCAGCGCGCAAAAATGGAGGCTCTAGACCCTTCCAGAGCCGAGATATCGAAGGTCAAAATTTGGACCTGAAAAAAAAAACATAAGGGGTAACACTGTCATTTTTTTTTTTGGCCAAAATTTTGACCCCCTCCGATTTTCTTGAAACTCTGGATTCTGACAGAGGGCCACGAGACTTCGACCAGCGCGCAAAAATGGAGGCTCTAGACCCTTCCAGAGCCGAGATATCGAAGGTCAAAATTTGGACCTGTAAAAAAACCATAAGGGGTAACACTGTCATTTTTTTTTTGGCCGAAATTTTGACCCCCTCCGATTTTCTTGAAACTCTGGATTCTGACAGAGGGCCACGAGACTTCGACCAACGCGCAAAAATGGAGGCTCTAGACCCTTCCAGAGCCGAGATATCGAAGGTCAAAATTTGGACCTGAAAAAAAAAACATAAGGGGTAACACTGTCATTTTTTTTTTTTTGGCCGAAATTTTGACCCCCTCCGATTTTCTTGAAACTCTGGATTCTGACAGAGGGCCACGAGACTTCGACCAGCGCGCAAAAATTGAGGCTCTAGACCCTTCCAGAGCCGAGATATCGAAGGTCAAAATTTGGACCTGAAAAAAAAACATAAGGGGTAACACTGTCATTTTTTTTTTTTTGGCCGAAATTTTGACCCCCTCCGATTTTCTTGAAACTCTGGATTCTGACAGAGGGCCACGAGACTTCGGCCAGCGCGCAAAAATTGAGGCTCTAGACCCTTCCAGAGCCGAGATATCGAAGGTCAAAATTATGACCTGAAAAAAAAAACATAAGGGGTAACACTGTCATTTTTTTTTTTTGGCCGAAATTTTGACCCCCTCCGATTTTTTTGAAACTCTGGATTCTGACAGAGGGCCACGAGACTTCGACCAGCGTGCAAAAATGGAGGCTCTAGACCCTTCCAGAGCCGAGATATCGAAGGTCAAAATTTGGACCTGAAAAAAAAAAACATAAGGGGTAACACTGTCATTTTTTTTTTTAGCCGAAATTTTGACCCCCTCCGATTTTCTTGAAACTCTGGATTCTGACAGAGGGCCACGAGACTTCGACCAGCGCGCAAAAATGGAGGCTCTAGACCCTTCCAGAGCCGAGATATCGAAGGTCAAAATTTGGACCTGAAAAAAAAAACATAAGGGGTAACACTGTCATTTTTTTTTTTGGCCGAAATTTTGACCCCCTCCGATTTTCTTGAAACTCTGGATTCTGACAGAGGGCCACGAGACTTCGACCAGCGCGCAAAAATGGAGGCTCTAGACCCTTCCAGAGCCGAGATATCGAAGGTCAAAATTTGGACCTGAAAAAAAAACATAAGGGGTAACACTGTCATTTTTTTTTTTTGGCCGAAATTTTGACCCCCTCCGATTTTTTTGAAACTCTGGATTCTGACAGAGGGCCACGAGACTTCGACCAGCGCGCAAAAATGGAGGCTCTAGACCCTTCCAGAGCCGAGATATCGAAGGTCAAAATTTGGACCTGAAAAAAAAACATAAGGGGTAACACTGTCATTTTTTTTTTTTGGCCGAAATTTTGACCCCCTCCGATTTTCTTGAAACTCTGGATTCTGACAGAGGGCCACGAGACTTCGACCAGCGAGCAAAAATGGAGGCTCTAGACCCTTCCAGAGCCGAGATATTGAAGGTCAAAATTTGGACCTGAAAAAAAAAACCTAAGGGGTAACACTGTCATTTTTTTTTTTGGCCAAAATTTTGACCCCCTCCGATTTTCTTGAAACTCTGGATTCTGACAGAGGGCCACGAGACTTCGACCAGCGCGCAAAAATGGAGGCTCTAGACCCTTCCAGAGCCAAGATATCGAAGGTCAAAATTTGGACCTGTAAAAAAACCATAAGGGGTAACACTGTCATTTTTTTTTTTTGGCCGAAATTTTGACCCCCTCCGATTTTCTTGAAACTCTGGATTCTGACAGAGGGCCACGAGACTTCGACCAACGCGCAAAAATGGAGGCTCTAGACCCTTCCAGAGCCGAGATATCGAAGGTCAAAATTTGGACCTGAAAAAAAAAACATAAGGGGTAACACTGTCATTTTTTTTTTTGGCCGAAATTTTGACCCCCTCCGATTTTCTTGAAACTCTGGATTCTGACAGAGGGCCACGAGACTTCGACCAGCGCGCAAAAATTGAGGCTCTAGACCCTTCCAGAGCCGAGATATCGAAGGTCAAAATTTGGACCTGTAAAAAAAACATAAGGGGTAACACTGTCATTTTTTTTTTTTGGCCGAAATTTTGACCCCCTCCGATTTTCTTGAAACTCTGGATTCTGACAGAGGGCCACGAGACTTCGACCAGCGCGCAAAAATTGAGGCTCTAGACCCTTCCAGAGCCGAGATATCGAAGGTCAAAATTTGGACCTGAAAAAAAAAACATAAGGGGTAACACTGTCATTTTTTTTTTTGGCCGAAATTTTGACCCCCTCCGATTTTCTTGAAACTCTGGATTCTGACAGAGGGCCATGAGACTTCGACCAGCGCGCAAAAATGGAGGCTCTAGACCCTTCCAGAGCCGAGATATCGAAGGTCAAAATTTGGACCTGAAAAAAAAACATAAGGGGTAACACTGTCATTTTTTTTTTGGGCCGAAATTTTGACCCCCTCCGATTTTCTTGAAACTCTGGATTCTGACAGAGGGCCACGAGACTTCGACCAGCGCGCAAAAATGGAGGCTCTAGACCCTTCCAGAGCCGAGATATCGAAGGTCAAAATTTGGACCTGAAAAAAAAACATAAGGGGTAACACTGTCATTTTTTTTTTTGGCCGAAATTTTGACCCCCTCCGATTTTCTTGAAACTCTGGATTCTGACAGAGGGCCACGAGACTTCGACCAGCGCGCAAAAATGGAGGCTCTAGACCCTTCCAGAGCCGAGATATCGAAGGTCAAAATTTGGACCTGAAAAAAAAACATAAGGGGTAACACTGTCATTTTTTTTTTGGCCGAAATTTTGACCCCCTCCGATTTTCTTGAAACTCTGGATTCTGACAGAGGGCCACGAGACTTCGACCAGCGCGCAAAAATGGAGGTTCTAGACCCTTCCAGAGCCGAGATATCGAAGGTCAAAATTTGGACCTGAAAAAAAAACATAAGGGGTAACACTGTCATTTTTTTTTTTGGCCGAAATTTTGACCCCCTCCGATTTTTTTGAAACTCTGGATTCTGACAGAGGGCCACGAGACTTCGACCAGCGCGCAAAAATGGAGGCTCTAGACCCTTCCAGAGCCGAGATATTGAAGGTCAAAATTTGGACCTGAAAAAAAAACATAAGGGGTAACACTGTCATTTTTTTTTTTGGCCGAAATTTTGACCCCCTCCGATTTTCTTGAAACTCTGGATTCTGACAGAGGGCCACGAGACTTCGACCAGCGAGCAAAAATGGAGGCTCTAGACCCTTCCAGAGCCGAGATATTGAAGGTCAAAATTTGGACCTGAAAAAAAAACATAAGGGGTAACACTGTCATTTTTTTTTTGGCCGAAATTTTGACCCCCTCCGATTTTCTTGAAACTCTGGATTCTGACAGAGGGCCACGAGACTTCGACCAACGCGCAAAAATGGAGGCTCTAGACCCTTCCAGAGCCGAGATATCGAAGGTCAAAATTTGGACCTGAAAAAAAAAACATAAGGGGTAACACTGTCATTTTTTTTTTTGGCCGAAATTTTGACCCCCTCAGATTTTCTTGAAACTCTGGATTCTGACAGAGGGCCACGAGACTTCGACCAGCGCGCAAAAATGGAGGCTCTAGACCCTTCCAGAGCCGAGATATCGAAGGTCAAAATTTGGACCTGAAAAAAAAAACATAAGGGGTAACACTGTCATTTTTTTTTTTGGCCAAAATTTTGACCCCCTCCGATTTTCTTGAAACTCTGGATTCTGACAGAGGGCCACGAGACTTCGACCAGCGCGCAAAAATGGAGGCTCTAGACCCTTCCAGAGCCAAGATATCGAAGGTCAAAATTTGGACCTGTAAAAAAACCATAAGGGGTAACACTGTCATTTTTTTTTTTTGGCCGAAATTTTGACCCCCTCCGATTTTCTTGAAACTCTGGATTCTGACAGAGGGCCACGAGACTTCGACCAACGCGCAAAAATGGAGGCTCTAGACCCTTCCAGAGCCGAGATATCGAAGGTCAAAATTTGGACCTGAAAAAAAAAACATAAGGGGTAACACTGTCATTTTTTTTTTTGGCCGAAATTTTGACCCCCTCCGATTTTCTTGAAACTCTGGATTCTGACAGAGGGCCACGAGACTTCGACCAGCGCGCAAAAATTGAGGCTCTAGACCCTTCCAGAGCCGAGATATCGAAGGTCAAAATTTGGACCTGTAAAAAAAACATAAGGGGTAACACTGTCATTTTTTTTTTTTGGCCGAAATTTTGACCCCCTCCGATTTTCTTGAAACTCTGGATTCTGACAGAGGACCACGAGACTTCGACCAGCGCGCAAAAATTGAGGCTCTAGACCCTTCCAGAGCCGAGATATCGAAGGTCAAAATTTGGACCTGAAAAAAAAAACATAAGGGGTAACACTGTCATTTTTTTTTTTGGCCGAAATTTTGACCCCCTCCGATTTTCTTGAAACTCTGGATTCTGACAGAGGGCCATGAGACTTCGACCAGCGCGCAAAAATGGAGGCTCTAGACCCTTCCAGAGCCGAGATATCGAAGGTCAAAATTTGGACCTGAAAAAAAAACATAAGGGGTAACACTGTCATTTTTTTTTTGGGCCGAAATTTTGACCCCCTCCGATTTTCTTGAAACTCTGGATTCTGACAGAGGGCCACGAGACTTCGACCAGCGCGCAAAAATGGAGGCTCTAGACCCTTCCAGAGCCGAGATATCGAAGGTCAAAATTTGGACCTGAAAAAAAAACATAAGGGGTAACACTGTCATTTTTTTTTTGGCCGAAATTTTGACCCCCTCCGATTTTCTTGAAACTCTGGATTCTGACAGAGGGCCACGAGACTTCGACCAGCGCGCAAAAATGGAGGCTCTAGACCCTTCCAGTGCCGAGATATCGAAGGTCAAAATTTGGACCTGAAAAAAAAACATAAGGGGTAACACTGTAATTTTTTTTTTGGCCGAAATTTTGACCCCCTCCGATTTTCTTGAAACTCTGGATTCTGACAGAGGCCCACGAGACTTCGACCAGCGCGCAAAAATGGAGGCTCTAGACCCTTCCAGAGCCGAGATATCGAAGGTCAAAATTTGGACCTGAAAAAAAAACATAAGGGGTAACACTGTCATTTTTTTTTTTGGCCGAAATTTTGACCCCCTCCGATTTTTTTGAAACTCTGGATTCTGACAGAGGGCCACGAGACTTCGACCAGCGCGCAAAAATGGAGGCTCTAGACCCTTCCAGAGCCGAGATATTGAAGGTCAAAATTTGGACCTGAAAAAAAAACATAAGGGGTAACACTGTCATTTTTTTTTTTGGCCAAAATTTTGACCCCCTCCGATTTTCTTGAAACTCTGGATTCTGACAGAGGGCCACGAGACTTCGACCAGCGAGCAAAAATGGAGGCTCTAGACCCTTCCAGAGCCGAGATATTGAAGGTCAAAATTTGGACCTGAAAAAAAAAACATAAGGGGTAACACTGTCATTTTTTTTTTGGCCGAAATTTTGACCCCCTCCGATTTTCTTGAAACTCTGGATTCTGACAGAGGGCCACGAGACTTCGACCAACGCGCAAAAATGGAGGCTCTAGACCCTTCCAGAGCCGAGATATCGAAGGTCAAAATTTGGACCTGAAAAAAAAAACATAAGGGGTAACACTGTCATTTTTTTTTTTGGCCGAAATTTTGACCCCCTCAGATTTTCTTGAAACTCTGGATTCTGACAGAGGGCCACGAGACTTCGACCAGCGCGCAAAAATGGAGGCTCTAGACCCTTCCAGAGCCGAGATATCGAAGGTCAAAATTTGGACCTGAAAAAAAAAACATAAGGGGTAACACTGTCATTTTTTTTTTTGGCCAAAATTTTGACCCCCTCCGATTTTCTTGAAACTCTGGATTCTGACAGAGGGCCACGAGACTTCGACCAGCGCGCAAAAATGGAGGCTCTAGACCCTTCCAGAGCCAAGATATCGAAGGTCAAAATTTGGACCTGTAAAAAAACCATAAGGGGTAACACTGTCATTTTTTTTTTGGCCGAAATTTTGACCCCCTCCGATTTTCTTGAAACTCTGGATTCTGACAGAGGGCCACGAGACTTCGACCAGCGCGCAAAAATTGAGGCTCTAGACCCTTCCAGAGCCGAGATATCGAAGGTCAAAATTTGGACCTGAAAAAAAAAACATAAGGGGTAACACTGTCATTTTTTTTTTTGGCCGAAATTTTGACCCCCTCCGATTTTCTTGAAACTCTGGATTCTGACAGAGGGCCACGAGACTTCGACCAGTGCGCAAAAATGGAGGCTCTAGACCCTTCCAGAGCCGAGATATCGAAGGTCAAAATTTGGACCTGAAAAAAAAAAACATAAGGGGTAACACTGTCATTTTTTTTTTGGCCGAAATTTTGACCCCCTCCGATTTTCTTGAAACTCTGGATTCTGACAGAGGGCCACGAGACTTCGACCAGCGCGCAAAAATGGAGGCTCTAGACCCTTCCAGAGCCGAGATATCGAAGGTCAAAATTTGGACCTGAAAAAAAAAACATAAGGGGTAACACTGTCATTTTTTTTTTTGGCCGAAATTTTGACCCCCTCCGATTTTCTTGAAACTCTGGATTCTGACAGAGGGCCACGAGACTTCGACCAGCGCGCAAAAATGGAGGCTCTAGACCCTTCCAGAGCCGAGATATCGAAGGTCAAAATTTGGACCTGAAAAAAAAACATAAGGGGTAACACTGTCATTTTTTTTTTTTTGGCCGAAATTTTGACCCCCTCCGATTTTCTTGAAACTCTGGATTCTGACAGAGGGCCACGAGACTTCGACCAACGCGCAAAAATGGAGGCTCTAGACCCTTCCAGAGCCGAGATATCGAAGGTCAAAATTTGGACCTGAAAAAAAACATAAGGGGTAACACTGTCATTTTTTTTTTTGGCCGAAATTTTGACCCCCTCCGATTTTCTTGAAACTCTGGATTCTGACAGAGGGCCACGAGACTTCGACCAACGCGTAAAAATGGAGGCTCTAGACCCTTCCAGAGCCGAGATATCGAAGGTCAAAATTTGGACCTGAAAAAAAAACATAAGGGGTAACACTGTCATTTTTTTTTTTGGCCGAAATTTTGACCCTCTCCGATTTTCTTGAAACTCTGGATTCTGACAGAGGGCCACGAGACTTCGACCAGCGCGCAAAAATTGAGGCTCTAGACCCTTCCAGAGCCGAGATATCGAAGGTCAAAATTATGACCTGAAAAAAAAAACATAAGGGGTAACACTGTCATTTTTTTTTTTTGGCCGAAATTTTGACCCCCTCCGATTTTCTTGAAACTCTGGATTCTGACAGAGGGCCACGAGACTTCGACCAGCGCGCAAAAATGGAGGCTCTAGACCCCTTCCAGAGCCGAAATATCGAAGGTCAAAATTTGGACCTGAAAAAAAAAACATAAGGGGTAACACTGTCATTTTTTTTTTTTTAGCCGAAATTTTGACCCCCTCCGATTTTCTTGAAACTCTGGATTCTGACAGAGGGCCACGAGACTTCGACCAGCGCGCAAAAATGGAGGCTCTAGACCCTTCCAGAGCCGAGATATCGAAGGTCAAAATTTGGACCTGAAAAAAAAACATAAGGGGTAACACTGTCATTTTTTTTTTTTGGCCGAAATTTTGACCCCCTCCAATTTTTTTGAAACTCTGGATTCTGACAGAGGGCCACGAGACTTCGACCAGCGTGCAAAAATGGAGGCTCTAGACCCTTCCAGAGCCGAGATATCGAAGGTCAAAATTTGGACCTGAAAAAAAAACATAAGGGGTAACACTGTCATTTTTTTTTTTTGGCCGAAATTTTGACCCCCTCCGATTTTCTTGAAACTCTGGATTCTGACAGAGGGCCACGAGACTTCGACCAGCGAGCAAAAATGGAGGCTCTAGACCCTTCCAGAGCCGAGATATTGAAGGTCAAAATTTGGACCTGAAAAAAAAAAACATAAGGGGTAACACTGTCATTTTTTTTTTTTGGCCGAAATTTTGACCCCCTCCGATTTTCTTGAAACTCTGGATTCTGACAGAGGGCCACGAGACTTCGACCAACGCGCAAAAATGGAGGCTCTAGACCCTTCCAGAGCCGAGATATCGAAGGTCAAAATTTGGACCTGAAAAAAAAAACATAAGGGGTAACACTGTCATTTTTTTTTTTTTGGCCGAAATTTTGACCCCCTCCGATTTTCTTGAAACTCTGGATTCTGACAGAGGGCCACGAGACTTCGACCAGCGCGCAAAAATTGAGGCTCTAGACCCTTCCAGAGCCGAGATATCGAAGGTCAAAATTTGGACCTGAAAAAAAAACATAAGGGGTAACACTGTCATTTTTTTTTTTTGGCCGAAATTTTGACCCCCTCCGATTTTCTTGAAACTCTGGATTCTGACAGAGGGCCACGAGACTTCGACCAGCGCGCAAAAATTGAGGCTCTAGACCCTTCCAGAGCCGAGATATCGAAGGTCAAAATTTGGACCTGAAAAAAAAAACATAAGGGGTAACACTGTCATTTTTTTTTAGCCGAAATTTTGACCCCCTCCGATTTTCTTGAAACTCTGGATTCTGACAGAGGGCCACGAGACTTCGACCAGCGCGCAAAAATGGAGGCTCTAGACCCTTCCAGAGCCGAGATATCGAAGGTCAAAATTTGGACCTGAAAAAAAAACATAAGGGGTAACACTGTCATTTTTTTTTTTGGCCGAAATTTTGACCCCCTCCGATTTTTTTGAAACTCTGGATTCTGACAGAGGGCCACGAGACTTCGACCAGCGCACAAAAATGGAGGCTCTAGACCCTTCCAGAGCCGAGATATTGAAGGTCAAAATTTGGACCTGAAAAAAAAACATAAGGGGTAACACTGTCATTTTTTTTTTTTGGCCGAAATTTTGACCCCCTCCGATTTTCTTGAAACTCTGGATTCTGACAGAGGGCCACGAGACTTCGACCAGCGAGCAAAAATGGAGGCTCTAGACCCTTCCAGAGCCGAGATATTGAAGGTCAAAATTTGGACCTGAAAAAAAAAACATAAGGGGTAACACTGTCATTTTTTTTTTTGGCCGAAATTTTGACCCCCTCCGATTTTCTTGAAACTCTGGATTCTGACAGAGGGCCACGAGACTTCGACCAACGCGCAAAAATGGAGGCTCTAGACCCTTCCAGAGCCGAGATATCGAAGGTCAAAATTTGGACCTGAAAAAAAAAACATAAGGGGTAACACTGTCATTTTTTTTTTTGGCCGAAATTTTGACCCCCTCCGATTTTCTTGAAACTCTGGATTCTGACAGAGGGCCACGAGACTTCGACCAGCGCGCAAAAATGGAGGCTCTAGACCCTTCCAGAGCCGAGATATCGAAGGTCAAAATTTGGACCTGAAAAAAAAAACATAAGGGGTAACACTGTCATTTTTTTTTTGGCCGAAATTTTGACCCCCTCCGATTTTCTTGAAACTCTGGATTCTGACAGAGGGCCACGAGACTTCGACCAGCGCGCAAAAATGGAGGCTCTAGACCCTTCCAGAGCCAAGATATCGAAGGTCAAAATTTGGACCTGTAAAAAAACCATAAGGGGTAACACTGTCATTTTTTTTTTTGGCCGAAATTTTGACCCCCTCCGATTTTCTTGAAACTCTGGATTCTGACAGAGGGCCACGAGACTTCGACCAGCGCGCAAAAATTGAGGCTCTAGACCCTTCCAGAGCCGAGATATCGAAGGTCAAAATTTGGACCTGAAAAAAAAAACATAAGGGGTAACACTGTCATTTTTTTTTTTTGGCCGAAATTTTGACCCCCTCCGATTTTCTTGAAACTCTGGATTCTGACAGAGGGCCACGAGACTTCGACCAGTGCGCAAAAATGGAGGCTCTAGACCCTTCCAGAGCCGAGATATCGAAGGTCAAAATTTGGACCTGAAAAAAAAAACATAAGGGGTAACACTGTCATTTTTTTTTTGGCCGAAATTTTGACCCCCTCCGATTTTCTTGAAACTCTGGATTCTGACAGAGGGCCACGAGACTTCGACCAGCGCGCAAAAATGGAGGCTCTAGACCCTTCCAGAGCCGAGATATCGAAGGTCAAAATTTGGACCTGAAAAAAAAAACATAAGGGGTAACACTGTCATTTTTTTTTTTGGCCGAAATTTTGACCCCCTCCGATTTTCTTGAAACTCTGGATTCTGACAGAGGGCCACGAGACTTCGACCAGCGCGCAAAAATGGAGGCTCTAGACCCTTCCAGAGCCGAGATATCGAAGGTCAAAATTTGGACCTGAAAAAAAAACATAAGGGGTAACACTGTCATTTTTTTTTTTTGGCCGAAATTTTGACCCCCTCCGATTTTCTTGAAACTCTGGATTCTGACAGAGGGCCACGAGACTTCGACCAACGCGCAAAAATGGAGGCTCTAGACCCTTCCAGAGCCGAGATATCGAAGGTCAAAATTTGGACCTGAAAAAAAACATAAGGGGTAACACTGTCATTTTTTTTTTGGCCGAAATTTTGACCCCCTCCGATTTTCTTGAAACTCTGGATTCTGACAGAGGGCCACGAGACTTCGACCAACGCGTAAAAATGGAGGCTCTAGACCCTTCCAGAGCCGAGATATCGAAGGTCAAAATTTGGACCTGAAAAAAAAACATAAGGGGTAACACTGTCATTTTTTTTTTTTGGCCGAAATTTTGACCCCCTCCGATTTTCTTGAAACTCTGGATTCTGACAGAGGGCCACGAGACTTCGACCAGCGCGCAAAAATTGAGGCTCTAGACCCTTCCAGAGCCGAGATATCGAAGGTCAAAATTATGACCTGAAAAAAAAAACATAAGGGGTAACACTGTCATTTTTTTTTTTGGCCGAAATTTTGACCCCCTCCGATTTTCTTGAAACTCTGGATTCTGACAGAGGGCCACGAGACTTCGACCAGCGTGCAAAAATGGAGGCTCTAGACCCTTCCAGAGCCGAGATATCGAAGGTCAAAATTTGGACCTGAAAAAAAAACATAAGGGGTAACACTGTCATTTTTTTTTTTTGGCCAAAATTTTGACCCCCTCCGATTTTCTTGAAACTCTGGATTCTGACAGAGGGCCACGAGACTTCGACCAGCGCGCAAAAATGGAGGCTCTAGACCCTTCCAGAGCCGAAATATCGAAGGTCAAAATTTGGACCTGAAAAAAAAAACATAAGGGGTAACACTGTCATTTTTTTTTTTTAGCCGAAATTTTGACCCCCTCCGATTTTCTTGAAACTCTGGATTCTGACAGAGGGCCACGAGACTTCGACCAGCGCGCAAAAATGGAGGCTCTAGACCCTTCCAGAGCCGAGATATCGAAGGTCAAAATTTGGACCTGAAAAAAAAAACATAAGGGGTAACACTGTCATTTTTTTTTTTGGCCGAAATTTTGACCCCCTCCGATTTTCTTGAAACTCTGGATTCTGACAGAGGGCCACGAGACTTCGACCAGCGCGCAAAAATGGAGGCTCTAGACCCTTCCAGAGCCGAGATATCGAAGGTCAAAATTTGGACCTGAAAAAAAAACATAAGGGGTAACACTGTCATTTTTTTTTTTTTGGCCGAAATTTTGACCCCCTCCGATTTTTTTGAAACTCTGGATTCTGACAGAGGGCCACGAGACTTCGACCAGCGCGCAAAAATGGAGGCTCTAGACCCTTCCAGAGCCGAGATATCGAAGGTCAAAATTTGGACCTGAAAAAAAAACATAAGGGGTAACACTGTCATTTTTTTTTTTTGGCCGAAATTTTGACCCCCTCCGATTTTCTTGAAACTCTGGATTCTGACAGAGGGCCACGAGACTTCGACCAGCGAGCAAAAATGGAGGCTCTAGACCCTTCCAGAGCCGAGATATTGAAGGTCAAAATTTGGACCTGAAAAAAAAAAACATAAGGGGTAACACTGTCATTTTTTTTTTTTGGCCGAAATTTTGACCCCCTCCGATTTTCTTGAAACTCTGGATTCTGACAGAGGGCCACGAGACTTCGACCAACGCGCAAAAATGGAGGCTCTAGACCCTTCCAGAGCCGAGATATCGAAGGTCAAAATTTGGACCTGAAAAAAAAAACATAAGGGGTAACACTGTCATTTTTTTTTAGCCGAAATTTTGACCCCCTCCGATTTTCTTGAAACTCTGGATTCTGACAGAGGGCCACGAGACTTCGACCAGCGCGCAAAAATGGAGGCTCTAGACCCTTCCAGAGCCGAGATATCGAAGGTCAAAATTTGGACCTGAAAAAAAAACATAAGGGGTAACACTGTCATTTTTTTTTTTGGCCGAAATTTTGACCCCCTCCGATTTTTTTGAAACTCTGGATTCTGACAGAGGGCCACGAGACTTCGACCAGCGCACAAAAATGGAGGCTCTAGACCCTTCCAGAGCCGAGATATTGAAGGTCAAAATTTGGACCTGAAAAAAAAACATAAGGGGTAACACTGTCATTTTTTTTTTTTGGCCGAAATTTTGACCCCCTCCGATTTTCTTGAAACTCTGGATTCTGACAGAGGGCCACGAGACTTCGACCAGCGAGCAAAAATGGAGGCTCTAGACCCTTCCAGAGCCGAGATATTGAAGGTCAAAATTTGGACCTGAAAAAAAAAACATAAGGGGTAACACTGTCATTTTTTTTTTTGGCCGAAATTTTGACCCCCTCCGATTTTCTTGAAACTCTGGATTCTGACAGAGGGCCACGAGACTTCGACCAACGCGCAAAAATGGAGGCTCTAGACCCTTCCAGAGCCGAGATATCGAAGGTCAAAATTTGGACCTGAAAAAAAAAACATAAGGGGTAACACTGTCATTTTTTTTTTTGGCCGAAATTTTGACCCCCTCCGATTTTCTTGAAACTCTGGATTCTGACAGAGGGCCACGAGACTTCGACCAGCGCGCAAAAATGGAGGCTCTAGACCCTTCCAGAGCCGAGATATCGAAGGTCAAAATTTGGACCTGAAAAAAAAAACATAAGGGGTAACACTGTCATTTTTTTTTTGGCCGAAATTTTGACCCCCTCCGATTTTCTTGAAACTCTGGATTCTGACAGAGGGCCACGAGACTTCGACCAGCGCGCAAAAATGGAGGCTCTAGACCCTTCCAGAGCCAAGATATCGAAGGTCAAAATTTGGACCTGTAAAAAAACCATAAGGGGTAACACTGTCATTTTTTTTTTTGGCCGAAATTTTGACCCCCTCCGATTTTCTTGAAACTCTGGATTCTGACAGAGGGCCACGAGACTTCGACCAGCGCGCAAAAATTGAGGCTCTAGACCCTTCCAGAGCCGAGATATCGAAGGTCAAAATTTGGACCTGAAAAAAAAAACATAAGGGGTAACACTGTCATTTTTTTTTTTTGGCCGAAATTTTGACCCCCTCCGATTTTCTTGAAACTCTGGATTCTGACAGAGGGCCACGAGACTTCGACCAGTGCGCAAAAATGGAGGCTCTAGACCCTTCCAGAGCCGAGATATCGAAGGTCAAAATTTGGACCTGAAAAAAAAAAAACATAAGGGGTAACACTGTCATTTTTTTTTTGGCCGAAATTTTGACCCCCTCCGATTTTCTTGAAACTCTGGATTCTGACAGAGGGCCACGAGACTTCGACCAGCGCGCAAAAATGGAGGCTCTAGACCCTTCCAGAGCCGAGATATCGAAGGTCAAAATTTGGACCTGAAAAAAAAAACATAAGGGGTAACACTGTCATTTTTTTTTTTGGCCGAAATTTTGACCCCCTCCGATTTTCTTGAAACTCTGGATTCTGACAGAGGGCCACGAGACTTCGACCAGCGCGCAAAAATGGAGGCTCTAGACCCTTCCAGAGCCGAGATATCGAAGGTCAAAATTTGGACCTGAAAAAAAAACATAAGGGGTAACACTGTCATTTTTTTTTTTTGGCCGAAATTTTGACCCCCTCCGATTTTCTTGAAACTCTGGATTCTGACAGAGGGCCACGAGACTTCGACCAACGCGCAAAAATGGAGGCTCTAGACCCTTCCAGAGCCGAGATATCGAAGGTCAAAATTTGGACCTGAAAAAAAACATAAGGGGTAACACTGTCATTTTTTTTTTGGCCGAAATTTTGACCCCCTCCGATTTTCTTGAAACTCTGGATTCTGACAGAGGGCCACGAGACTTCGACCAACGCGTAAAAATGGAGGCTCTAGACCCTTCCAGAGCCGAGATATCGAAGGTCAAAATTTGGACCTGAAAAAAAAACATAAGGGGTAACACTGTCATTTTTTTTTTTTGGCCGAAATTTTGACCCCCTCCGATTTTCTTGAAACTCTGGATTCTGACAGAGGGCCACGAGACTTCGACCAGCGCGCAAAAATTGAGGCTCTAGACCCTTCCAGAGCCGAGATATCGAAGGTCAAAATTATGACCTGAAAAAAAAAACATAAGGGGTAACACTGTCATTTTTTTTTTTGGCCGAAATTTTGACCCCCTCCGATTTTCTTGAAACTCTGGATTCTGACAGAGGGCCACGAGACTTCGACCAGCGTGCAAAAATGGAGGCTCTAGACCCTTCCAGAGCCGAGATATCGAAGGTCAAAATTTGGACCTGAAAAAAAAACATAAGGGGTAACACTGTCATTTTTTTTTTTTGGCCAAAATTTTGACCCCCTCCGATTTTCTTGAAACTCTGGATTCTGACAGAGGGCCACGAGACTTCGACCAGCGCGCAAAAATGGAGGCTCTAGACCCTTCCAGAGCCGAAATATCGAAGGTCAAAATTTGGACCTGAAAAAAAAAACATAAGGGGTAACACTGTCATTTTTTTTTTTTAGCCGAAATTTTGACCCCCTCCGATTTTCTTGAAACTCTGGATTCTGACAGAGGGCCACGAGACTTCGACCAGCGCGCAAAAATGGAGGCTCTAGACCCTTCCAGAGCCGAGATATCGAAGGTCAAAATTTGGACCTGAAAAAAAAAACATAAGGGGTAACACTGTCATTTTTTTTTTTGGCCGAAATTTTGACCCCCTCCGATTTTCTTGAAACTCTGGATTCTGACAGAGGGCCACGAGACTTCGACCAGCGCGCAAAAATGGAGGCTCTAGACCCTTCCAGAGCCGAGATATCGAAGGTCAAAATTTGGACCTGAAAAAAAAACATAAGGGGTAACACTGTCATTTTTTTTTTTTTGGCCGAAATTTTGACCCCCTCCGATTTTTTTGAAACTCTGGATTCTGACAGAGGGCCACGAGACTTCGACCAGCGCGCAAAAATGGAGGCTCTAGACCCTTCCAGAGCCGAGATATCGAAGGTCAAAATTTGGACCTGAAAAAAAAACATAAGGGGTAACACTGTCATTTTTTTTTTTTGGCCGAAATTTTGACCCCCTCCGATTTTCTTGAAACTCTGGATTCTGACAGAGGGCCACGAGACTTCGACCAGCGAGCAAAAATGGAGGCTCTAGACCCTTCCAGAGCCGAGATATTGAAGGTCAAAATTTGGACCTGAAAAAAAAAAACATAAGGGGTAACACTGTCATTTTTTTTTTTTGGCCGAAATTTTGACCCCCTCCGATTTTCTTGAAACTCTGGATTCTGACAGAGGGCCACGAGACTTCGACCAACGCGCAAAAATGGAGGCTCTAGACCCTTCCAGAGCCGAGATATCGAAGGTCAAAATTTGGACCTGAAAAAAAAAACATAAGGGGTAACACTGTCATTTTTTTTTTTTTGGCCGAAATTTTGACCCCCTCCGATTTTCTTGAAACTCTGGATTCTGACAGAGGGCCACGAGACTTCGACCAGCGCGCAAAAATTGAGGCTCTAGACCCTTCTAGAGCCGAGATATCGAAGGTCAAAATTTGGACCTGAAAAAAAAACATAAGGGGTAACACTGTCATTTTTTTTTTTTGGCCGAAATTTTGACCCCCTCCGATTTTCTTGAAACTCTGGATTCTGACAGAGGGCCACGAGACTTCGACCAGCGCGCAAAAATTGAGGCTCTAGACCCTTCCAGAGCCGAGATATCGAAGGTCAAAATTTGGACCTGAAAAAAAAAACATAAGGGGTAACACTGTCATTTTTTTTTTTAGCCGAAATTTTGACCCCCTCCGATTTTCTTGAAACTCTGGATTCTGACAGAGGGCCACGAGACTTCGACCAGCGCGCAAAAATGGAGGCTCTAGACCCTTCCAGAGCCGAGATATCGAAGGTCAAAATTTGGACCTGAAAAAAAAAACATAAGGGGTAACACTGTCATTTTTTTTTTTGGCCGAAATTTTGACCCCCTCCGATTTTCTTGAAACTCTGGATTCTGACAGAGGGCCACGAGACTTCGACCAGCGCGCAAAAATGGAGGCTCTAGACCCTTCCAGAGCCGAGATATCGAAGGTCAAAATTTGGACCTGAAAAAAAAACATAAGGGGTAACACTGTCATTTTTTTTTTTTGGCCGAAATTTTGACCCCCTCCGATTTTTTTGAAACTCTGGATTCTGACAGAGGGCCACGAGACTTCGACCAGCGCGCAAAAATGGAGGCTCTAGACCCTTCCAGAGCCGAGATATCGAAGGTCAAAATTTGGACCTGAAAAAAAAACATAAGGGGTAACACTGTCATTTTTTTTTTTGGCCGAAATTTTGACCCCCTCCGATTTTCTTGAAACTCTGGATTCTGACAGAGGGCCACGAGACTTCGACCAGCGAGCAAAAATGGAGGCTCTAGACCCTTCCAGAGCCGAGATATTGAAGGTCAAAATTTGGACCTGAAAAAAAAAACCTAAGGGGTAACACTGTCATTTTTTTTTTTTGGCCAAAATTTTGACCCCCTCCGATTTTCTTGAAACTCTGGATTCTGACAGAGGGCCACGAGACTTCGACCAGCGCGCAAAAATGGAGGCTCTAGACCCTTCCAGAGCCAAGATATCGAAGGTCAAAATTTGGACCTGTAAAAAAACCATAAGGGGTAACACTGTCATTTTTTTTTTTGGCCGAAATTTTGACCCCCTCCGATTTTCTTGAAACTCTGGATTCTGACAGAGGGCCACGAGACTTCGACCAACGCGCAAAAATGGAGGCTCTAGACCCTTCCAGAGCCGAGATATCGAAGGTCAAAATTTGGACCTGAAAACAAAAACATAAGGGGTAACACTGTCATTTTTTTTTTTGGCCGAAATTTTGACCCCCTCCGATTTTCTTGAAACTCTGGATTCTGACAGAGGGCCACGAGACTTCGACCAGCGCGCAAAAATTGAGGCTCTAGACCCTTCCAGAGCCGAGATATCGAAGGTCAAAATTTGGACCTGTAAAAAAAACATAAGGGGTAACACTGTCATTTTTTTTTTTGGCCGAAATTTTGACCCCCTCCGATTTTCTTGAAACTCTGGATTCTGACAGAGGGCCACGAGACTTCGACCAGCGCGCAAAAATTGAGGCTCTAGACCCTTCCAGAGCCGAGATATCGAAGGTCAAAATTTGGACCTGAAAAAAAAAACATAAGGGGTAACACTGTCATTTTTTTTTTTGGCCGAAATTTTGACCCCCTCCGATTTTCTTGAAACTCTGGATTCTGACAGAGGGCCATGAGACTTCGACCAGCGCGCAAAAATGGAGGCTCTAGACCCTTCCAGAGCCGATATATCGAAGGTCAAAATTTGGACCTGAAAAAAAAACATAAGGGGTAACACTGTCATTTTTTTTTTGGCCGAAATTTTGACCCCCTCCGATTTTCTTGAAACTCTGGATTCTGACAGAGGGCCACGAGACTTCGACCAGCGCGCAAAAATGGAGGCTCTAGACCCTTCCAGAGCCGAGATATCGAAGGTCAAAATTTGGACCTGAAAAAAAAAAACATAAGGGGTAACACTGTCATTTTTTTTTTTTGGCCGAAATTTTGACCCCCTCCGATTTTCTTGAAACTCTGGATTCTGACAGAGGGCCACGAGACTTCGACCAGCGCGCAAAAATGGAGGCTCTAGACCCTTCCAGAGCCGAGATATCGAAGGTCAAAATTTGGACCTGTAAAAAAAACATAAGGGGTAACACTGTCATTTTTTTTTTTGGCAGAAATTTTGACCCCCTCCGATTTTCTTGAAACTCTGGATTCTGACAGAGGGCCACGAGACTTCGACCAGCGCGCAAAAATGGAGGCTCTAGACCCTTCCAGAGCCGAGATATCGAAGGTCAAAATTTGGACCTGAAAAAAAAACATAAGGGGTAACACTGTCATTTTTTTTTTTTGGCCGAAATTTTGACCCCCTCCGATTTTTTTGAAACTCTGGATTCTGACAGAGGGCCACGAGACTTCGACCAGCGCGCAAAAATGGAGGCTCTAGACCCTTCCAGAGCCGAGATATTGAAGGTCAAAATTTGGACCTGAAAAAAAAACATAAGGGGTAACACTGTCATTTTTTTTTTTTTGGCCGAAATTTTGACCCCCTCCGATTTTCTTGAAACTCTGGATTCTGACAGAGGGCCACGAGACTTCGACCAGCGAGCAAAAATGGAGGCTCTAGACCCTTCCAGAGCCGAGATATTGAAGGTCAAAATTTGGACCTGAAAAAAAAAACATAAGGGGTAACACTGTCATTTTTTTTTTTGGCCGAAATTTTGACCCCCTCCGATTTTCTTGAAACTCTGGATTCTGACAGAGGGCCACGAGACTTCGACCAACGCGCAAAAATGGAGGCTCTAGACCCTTCCAGAGCCGAGATATCGAAGGTCAAAATTTGGACCTGAAAAAAAAACATAAGGGGTAACACTGTCATTTTTTTTTTTGGCCGAAATTTTGACCCCCTCCGATTTTCTTGAAACTCTGGATTCTGACAGAGGGCCACGAGACTTCGACCAGCGCGCAAAAATGGAGGCTCTAGACCCTTCCAGAGCCGAGATATCGAAGGTCAAAATTTGGACCTGAAAAAAAAAACATAAGGGGTAACACTGTCATTTTTTTTTTTGGCCAAAATTTTGACCCCCTCCGATTTTCTTGAAACTCTGGATTCTGACAGAGGGCCACGAGACTTCGACCAGCGCGCAAAAATGGAGGCTCTAGACCCTTCCAGAGCCAAGATATCGAAGGTCAAAATTTGGACCTGTAAAAAAACCATAAGGGGTAACACTGTCATTTTTTTTTTTTGGCCGAAATTTTGACCCCCTCCGATTTTCTTGAAACTCTGGATTCTGACAGAGGGCCACGAGACTTCGACCAACGCGCAAAAATGGAGGCTCTAGACCCTTCCAGAGCCGAGATATCGAAGGTCAAAATTTGGACCTGAAAAAAAAAACATAAGGGGTAACACTGTCATTTTTTTTTTTGGCCGAAATTTTGACCCCCTCCGATTTTCTTGAAACTCTGGATTCTGACAAAGGGCCACGAGACTTCGACCAGCGCGCAAAAATTGAGGCTCTAGACCCTTCCAGAGCCGAGATATCGAAGGTCAAAATTTGGACCTGAAAAAAAAAACATAAGGGGTAACACTGTCATTTTTTTTTTTTTGGCCGAAATTTTGACCCCCTCCGATTTTCTTGAAACTCTGGATTCTGACAGAGGGCCACGAGACTTCGACCAGCGCGCAAAAATGGAGGCTCTAGACCCTTCCAGAGCCGAGATATCGAAGGTCAAAATTTGGACCTGAAAAAAAAAACATAAGGGGTAACACTGTCATTTTTTTTTTGGCCGAAATTTTGACCCCCTCCGATTTTCTTGAAACTCTGGATTCTGACAGAGGGCCACGAGACTTCGACCAGCGCGCAAAAATGGAGGCTCTAGACCCTTCCAGAGCCGAGATATCGAAGGTCAAAATTTGGACCTGAAAAAAAAACATAAGGGGTAACACTGTCATTTTTTTTTTTGGCCAAAATTTTGACCCCCTCCGATTTTCTTGAAACTCTGGATTCTGACAGAGGGCCACGAGACTTCGACCAGCGCGCAAAAATGGAGGCTCTAGACCCTTCCAGAGCCGAAATATCGAAGGTCAAAATTTGGACCTGAAAAAAAAAACATAAGGGGTAACACTGTCATTTTTTTTTTAGCCGAAATTTTGACCCCCTCCGATTTTCTTGAAACTCTGGATTCTGACAGAGGGCCACGAGACTTCGACCAGCGCGCAAAAATGGAGGCTCTAGACCCTTCCAGAGCCGAGATATCGAAGGTCAAAATTTGGACCTGAAAAAAAAAACATAAGGGGTAACACTGTCATTTTTTTTTTTGGCCGAAATTTTGACCCCCTCCGATTTTCTTGAAACTCTGGATTCTGACAGAGGGCCACGAGACTTCGACCAGCGCGCAAAAATGGAGGCTCTAGACCCTTCCAGAGCCGAGATATCGAAGGTCAAAATTTGGACCTGAAAAAAAAACATAAGGGGTAACACTGTCATTTTTTTTTTTGGCCGAAATTTTGACCCCCTCCGATTTTTTTGAAACTCTGGATTCTGACAGAGGGCCACGAGACTTCGACCAGCGCGCAAAAATGGAGGCTCTAGACCCTTCCAGAGCCGAGATATCGAAGGTCAAAATTTGGACCTGAAAAAAAAACATAAGGGGTAACACTGTCATTTTTTTTTTTTGGCCGAAATTTTGACCCCCTCCGATTTTCTTGAAACTCTGGATTCTGACAGAGGGCCACGAGACTTCGACCAGCGAGCAAAAATGGAGGCTCTAGACCCTTCCAGAGCCGAGATATTGAAGGTCAAAATTTGGACCTGAAAAAAAAAAAACATAAGGGGTAACACTGTCATTTTTTTTTTTTGGCCGAAATTTTGACCCCCTCCGATTTTCTTGAAACTCTGGATTCTGACAGAGGGCCACGAGACTTCGACCAACGCGCAAAAATGGAGGCTCTAGACCCTTCCAGAGCCGAGATATCGAAGGTCAAAATTTGGACCTGAAAAAAAAAACATAAGGGGTAACACTGTCATTTTTTTTTTTGGCCGAAATTTTGACCCCCTCCGATTTTCTTGAAACTCTGGATTCTGACAGAGGGCCACGAGACTTCGACCAGCGCGCAAAAAATGGAGGCTCTAGACCCTTCCAGAGCCGAGATATCGAAGGTCAAAATTTGGACCTGAAAAAAAAAACATAAGGGGTAACACTGTCATTTTTTTTTTTGGCCAAAATTTTGACCCACTCCGATTTTCTTGAAACTCTGGATTCTGACAGAGGGCCACGAGACTTCGACCAGCGCGCAAAAATGGAGGCTCTAGACCCTTCCAGAGCCAAGATATCGAAGGTCAAAATTTGGACCTGTAAAAAAACCATAAGGGGTAACACTGTCATTTTTTTTTTGGCCGAAATTTTGACCCCCTCCGATTTTCTTGAAACTCTGGATTCTGACAGAGGGCCACGAGACTTCGACCAACGCACAAAAATGGAGGCTCTAGACCCTTCCAGAGCCGAGATATTGAAGGTCAAAATTTGGACCTGAAAAAAAAAACATAAGGGGTAACACTGTCATTTTTTTTTTTTGGCCGAAATTTTGACCCCCTCCGATTTTCTTGAAACTCTGGATTCTGACAGAGGGCCACGAGACTTCGACCAGCGCGCAAAAATTGAGGCTCTAGACCCTTCCAGAGCCGAGATATCGAAGGTCAAAATTTGGACCTGTAAAAAAAACATAAGGGGTAACACTGTCATTTTTTTTTTTGGCCGAAATTTTGACCCCCTCCGATTTTCTTGAAACTCTGGATTCTGACAGAGGGCCACGAGACTTCGACCAGCGCGCAAAAATTGAGGCTCTAGACCCTTCCAGAGCCGAGATATCGAAGGTCAAAATTTGGACCTGAAAAAAAAAACATAAGGGGTAACACTGTCATTTTTTTTTTTTGGCCGAAATTTTGACCCCCTCCGATTTTCTTGAAACTCTGGATTCTGACAGAGGGCCACGAGACTTCGACCAGCGCGCAAAAATGGAGGCTCTAGACCCTTCCAGAGCCGAGATATCGAAGATCAAAATTTGGACCTGAAAAAAAAAACATAAGGGGTAACACTGTCATTTTTTTTTTTGGCCGAAATTTTGACCCCCTCCGATTTTCTTGAAACTCTGGATTCTGACAGAGGGCCACGAGACTTCGACCAGCGCGCAAAAATGGAGGCTCTAGACCCTTCCAGAGCCGAGATATCGAAGGTCAAAATTTGGACCTGAAAAAAAAAGCATAAGGGGTAACACTGTCATTTTTTTTTTTGGCCGAAATTTTGACCCCCTCCGATTTTCTTGAAACTCTGGATTCTGACAGAGGGCCACGAGACTTCGACCAGCGCGCAAAAATGGAGGCTCTAGACCCTTCCAGAGCCGAGATATCGAAGGTCAAAATTTGGACCTGAAAAAAAACATAAGGGGTAACACTGTCATTTTTTTTTTTTTGGCCGAAATTTTGACCCCCTCCGATTTTCTTGAAACTCTGGATTCTGACAGAGGGCCACGAGACTTCGACCAGCGCGCAAAAATGGAGGCTCTAGACCCTTCCAGAGCCGAGATATCGAAGGTCAAAATTTGGACCTGAAAAAAAAACATAAGGGGTAACACTGTCATTTTTTTTTTGGCCGAAATTTTGACCCCCTCCGATTTTCTTGAAACTCTGGATTCTGACAGAGGGCCACGAGACTTCGACCAGCGAGCAAAAATGGAGGCTCTAGACCCTTCCAGAGCCGAGATATTGAAGGTCAAAATTTGGACCTGAAAAAAAAAACATAAGGGGTAACACTGTCATTTTTTTTTTGGCCGAAATTTTGACCCCCTCCGATTTTCTTGAAACTCTGGATTCTGACAGAGGGCCACGAGACTTCGACCAACGCGCAAAAATGGAGGCTCTAGACCCTTCCAGAGCCGAGATATCGAAGGTCAAAATTTGGACCTGAAAAAAAAAACATAAGGGGTAACACTGTCATTTTTTTTTTGGCCGAAATTTTGACCCCCTCCGATTTTCTTGAAACTCTGGATTCTGACAGAGGGCCACGAGACTTCGACCAGCACGCAAAAATGGAGGCTCTAGACCCTTCCAGAGCCGAGATATCGAAGGTCAAAATTTGGACCTGAAAAAAAAAACATAAGGGGTAACACTGTCATTTTTTTTTTGGCCAAAATTTTGACCCCCTCCGATTTTCTTGAAACTCTGGATTCTGACAGAGGGCCACGAGACTTCGACCAGCGCGCAAAAATGGAGGCTCTAGACCCTTCCAGAGCCGAGATATCGAAGGTCAAAATTTGGACCTGTAAAAAAACCATAAGGGGTAACACTGTCATTTTTTTTTTTTGGCCGAAATTTTGACCCCCTCCGATTTTCTTGAAACTCTGGATTCTGACAGAGGGCCACGAGACTTCGACCAACGCGCAAAAATTGAGGCTCTAGACCCTTCCAGAGCCGAGATATCGAAGGTCAAAATTTGGACCTGAAAAAAAAAACATAAGGGGTAACACTGTCATTTTTTTTTTTTGGCCGAAATTTTGACCCCCTCCGATTTTCTTGAAACTCTGGATTCTGACAGAGGGCCACGAGACTTCGACCAGCGCGCAAAAATTGAGGCTCTAGACCCTTCCAGAGCCGAGATATCGAAGGTCAAAATTTGGACCTGAAAAAAAAACATAAGGGGTAACACTGTCATTTTTTTTTTTGGCCGAAATTTTGACCCCCTCCGATTTTCTTGAAACTCTGGATTCTGACAGAGGGCCACGAGACTTCGACCAGCGCGCAAAAATTGAGGCTCTAGACCCTTCCAGAGCCGAGATATCGAAGGTCAAAATTATGACCTGAAAAAAAAAAACATAAGGGGTAACACTGTCATTTTTTTTTTGGCCGAAATTTTGACCCCCTCCGATTTTCTTGAAACTCTGGATTCTGACAGAGGGCCACGAGACTTCGACCAGCGTGCAAAAATGGAGGCTCTGGACCCTTCCAGAGCCGAGATATCGAAGGTCAAAATTTGGACCTGAAAAAAAAACATAAGGGGTAACACTGTCATTTTTTTTTTTGGCCAAAATTTTGACCCCCTCCGATTTTCTTGAAACTCTGGATTCTGACAGAGGGCCACGAGACTTCGACCAGCGCGCAAAAATGGAGGCTCTAGACCCTTCCAGAGCCGAAATATCGAAGGTCAAAATTTGGACCTGAAAAAAAAAACATAAGGGGTAACACTGTCATTTTTTTTTAGCCGAAATTTTGACCCCCTCCGATTTTCTTGAAACTCTGGATTCTGACAGAGGGCCACGAGACTTCGACCAGCGCGCAAAAATGGAGGCTCTAGACCCTTCCAGAGCCGAGATATCGAAGGTCAAAATTTGGACCTGAAAAAAAAACATAAGGGGTAACACTGTCATTTTTTTTTTGGCCGAAATTTTGACCCCCTCCGATTTTCTTGAAACTCTGGATTCTGACAGAGGGCCACGAGACTTCGACCAGCGCGCAAAAATGGAGGCTCTAGACCCTTCCAGAGCCGAGATATCGAAGGTCAAAATTTGGACCTGAAAAAAAAACATAAGGGGTAACACTGTCATTTTTTTTTTTTGGCCGAAATTTTGACCCCCTCCGATTTTTTTGAAACTCTGGATTCTGACAGAGGGCCACGAGACTTCGACCAGCGCGCAAAAATGGAGGCTCTAGACCCTTCCAGAGCCGAGATATCGAAGGTCAAAATTTGGACCTGAAAAAAAAAACATAAGGGGTAACACTGTCATTTTTTTTTTTGGCCGAAATTTTGACCCCCTCCGATTTTCTTGAAACTCTGGATTCTGACAGAGGGCCACGAGACTTCGACCAGCGAGCAAAAATGGAGGCTCTAGACCCTTCCAGAGCCGAGATATTGAAGGTCAAAATTTGGACCTGAAAAAAAAAACATAAGGGGTAACACTGTCATTTTTTTTTTTGGCCGAAATTTTGACCCCCTCCGATTTTCTTGAAACTCTGGATTCTGACAGAGGGCCACGAGACTTCGACCAACGCGCAAAAATGGAGGCTCTAGACCCTTCCAGAGCCGAGATATCGAAGGTCAAAATTTGGACCTGAAAAAAAAAACATAAGGGGTAACACTGTCATTTTTTTTTTTGGCCGAAATTTTGACCCCCTCCGATTTTCTTGAAACTCTGGATTCTGACAGAGGGCCACGAGACTTCGACCAGCGCGCAAAAATGGAGGCTCTAGACCCTTCCAGAGCCGAGATATCGAAGGTCAAAATTTGGACCTGAAAAAAAAAACATAAGGGGTAACACTGTCATTTTTTTTTTTGGCCAAAATTTTGACCCCCTCCGATTTTCTTGAAACTCTGGATTCTGACAGAGGGCCACGAGACTTCGACCAGCGCGCAAAAATGGAGGCTCTAGACCCTTCCAGAGCCAAGATATCGAAGGTCAAAATTTGGACCTGTAAAAAAACCATAAGGGGTAACACTGTCATTTTTTTTTTTTGGCCGAAATTTTGACCCCCTCCGATTTTCTTGAAACTCTGGATTCTGACAGAGGGCCACGAGACTTCGACCAACGCGCAAAAATGGAGGCTCTAGACCCTTCCAGAGCCGAGATATCGAAGGTCAAAATTTGGACCTGAAAAAAAAAACATAAGGGGTAACACTGTCATTTTTTTTTTGGCCGAAATTTTGACCCCCTCCGATTTTCTTGAAACTCTGGATTCTGACAGAGGGCCACGAGACTTCGACCAGCGCGCAAAAATTGAGGCTCTAGACCCTTCCAGAGCCGAGATATCGAAGGTCAAAATTTGGACCTGTAAAAAAAACATAAGGGGTAACACTGTCATTTTTTTTTTTGGCCGAAATTTTGACCCCCTCCGATTTTCTTGAAACTCTGGATTCTGACAGAGGGCCACGAGACTTCGACCAGCGCGCAAAAATTGAGGCTCTAGACCCTTCCAGAGCCGAGATATCGAAGGTCAAAATTTGGACCTGAAAAAAAAAACATAAGGGGTAACACTGTCATTTTTTTTTTTTGGCCGAAATTTTGACCCCCTCCGATTTTCTTGAAACTCTGGATTCTGACAGAGGGCCACGAGACTTCGACCAGCGCGCAAAAATGGAGGCTCTAGACCCTTCCAGAGCCGAGATATCGAAGGTCAAAATTTGGACCTGAAAAAAAAAACATAAGGGGTAACACTGTCATTTTTTTTTTTGGCCGAAATTTTGACCCCCTCCGATTTTCTTGAAACTCTGGATTCTGACAGAGGGCCACGAGACTTCGACCAGCGCGCAAAAATGGAGGCTCTAGACCCTTCCAGAGCCGAGATATCGAAGGTCAAAATTTGGACCTGAAAAAAAAAACATAAGGGGTAACACTGTCATTTTTTTTTGGCCGAAATTTTGACCCCCTCCGATTTTCTTGAAACTCTGGATTCTGACAGAGGGCCACGAGACTTCGACCAACGCGCAAAAATGGAGGCTCTAGACCCTTCCAGAGCCGAGATATCGAAGGTCAAAATTTGGACCTGAAAAAAAAAACATAAGGGGTAACACTGTCATTTTTTTTTTTGGCCGAAATTTTGACCCCCTCCGATTTTCTTGAAACTCTGGATTCTGACAGAGGGCCACGAGACTTCGACCAGCGCGCAAAAAATGGAGGCTCTAGACCCTTCCAGAGCCGAGATATCGAAGGTCAAAATTTGGACCTGAAAAAAAAAACATAAGGGGTAACACTGTCATTTTTTTTTTGGCCAAAATTTTGACCCACTCCGATTTTCTTGAAACTCTGGATTCTGACAGAGGGCCACGAGACTTCGACCAGCGCGCAAAAATGGAGGCTCTAGACCCTTCCAGAGCCAAGATATCGAAGGTCAAAATTTGGACCTGTAAAAAAACCATAAGGGGTAACACTGTCATTTTTTTTTTTGGCCGAAATTTTGACCCCCTCCGATTTTCTTGAAACTCTGGATTCTGACAGAGGGCCACGAGACTTCGACCAACGCGCAAAAATGGAGGCTCTAGACCCTTCCAGAGCCGAGATATCGAAGGTCAAAATTTGGACCTGAAAAAAAAAACATAAGGGGTAACACTGTCATTTTTTTTTTTGGCCGAAATTTTGACCCCCTCCGATTTTCTTGAAACTCTGGATTCTGACAGAGGGCCACGAGACTTCGACCAGCGCGCAAAAATTGAGGCTCTAGACCCTTCCAGAGCCGAGATATCGAAGGTCAAAATTTGGACCTGTAAAAAAAACATAAGGGGTAACACTGTCATTTTTTTTTTTGGCCGAAATTTTGACCCCCTCCGATTTTCTTGAAACTCTGGATTCTGACAGAGGGCCACGAGACTTCGACCAGCGCGCAAAAATTGAGGCTCTAGACCCTTCCAGAGCCGAGATATCGAAGGTCAAAATTTGGACCTGAAAAAAAAAACATAAGGGGTAACACTGTCATTTTTTTTTTTGGCCGAAATTTTGACCCCCTCCGATTTTCTTGAAACTCTGGATTCTGACAGAGGGCCACGAGACTTCGACCAGCGCGCAAAAATGGAGGCTCTAGACCCTTCCAGAGCCGAGATATCGAAGGTCAAAATTTGGACCTGAAAAAAAAAACATAAGGGGTAACACTGTCATTTTTTTTTTTGGCCGAAATTTTGACCCCCTCCGATTTTCTTGAAACTCTGGATTCTGACAGAGGGCCACGAGACTTCGACCAGCGCGCAAAAATGGAGGCTCTAGACCCTTCCAGAGCCGAGATATCGAAGGTCAAAATTTGGACCTGAAAAAAAAAAACATAAGGGGTAACACTGTCATTTTTTTTTTTGGCCGAAATTTTGACCCCCTCCGATTTTCTTGAAACTCTGGATTCTGACAGAGGGCCACGAGACTTCGACCAGCGCGCAAAAATGGAGGCTCTAGACCCTTCCAGAGCCGAGATATCGAAGGTCAAAATTTGGACCTGAAAAAAAAACATAAGGGGTAACACTGTCATTTTTTTTTTTTGGCCGAAATTTTGACCCCCTCCGATTTTCTTGAAACTCTGGATTCTGACAGAGGGCCACGAGACTTCGACCAACGCGCAAAAATGGAGGCTCTAGACCCTTCCAGAGCCGAGATATCGAAGGTCAAAATTTGGACCTGAAAAAAAAAACATAAGGGGTAACACTGTCATTTTTTTTTTGGCCGAAATTTTGACCCCCTCCGATTTTCTTGAAACTCTGGATTCTGACAGAGGGCCACGAGACTTCGACCAGCGCGCAAAAATGGAGGCTCTAGACCCTTCCAGAGCCGAGATATCGAAGGTCAAAATTTGGACCTGAAAAAAAAAACATAAGGGGTAACACTGTCATTTTTTTTTTTGGCCAAAATTTTGACCACCTCCGATTTTCTTGAAACTCTGGATTCTGACAGAGGGCCACGAGACTTCGACCAGCGCGCAAAAATGGAGGCTCTAGACCCTTCCAGAGCCGAGATATCGAAGGTCAAAATTTGGACCTGTGAAAAAACCATAAGGGGTAACACTGTCATTTTTTTTTTTGGCCGAAATTTTGACCCCCTCCGATTTTCTTGAAACTCTGGATTCTGACAGAGGGCCACGAGACTTCGACCAGCGCGCAAAAATGGAGGCTCTAGACCCTTCCAGAGCCGAGATATCGAAGGTCAAAATTTGGACCTGAAAAAAAAACATAAGGGGTAACACTGTCATTTTTTTTTTTTGGCCGAAATTTTGACCCCCTCCGATTTTCTTGAAACTCTGGATTCTGACAGAGGGCCACGAGACTTCGACCAGCGCGCAAAAATTGAGGCTCTAGACCCTTCCAGAGCCGAGATATCGAAGGTCAAAATTATGACCTGAAAAAAAAAACATAAGGGGTAACACTGTCATTTTTTTTTTTGGCCGAAATTTTGACCCCCTCCGATTTTCTTGAAACTCTGGATTCTGACAGAGGGCCACGAGACTTCGACCAGCGTGCAAAAATGGAGGCTCTAGACCCTTCCAGAGCCGAGATATCGAAGGTCAAAATTTGGACCTGAAAAAAAAACATAAGGGGTAACACTGTCATTTTTTTTTTTGGCCAAAATTTTGACCCCCTCCGATTTTCTTGAAACTCTGGATTCTGACAGAGGGCCACGAGACTTCGACCAGCGCGCAAAAATGGAGGCTCTAGACCCTTCCAGAGCCGAAATATCGAAGGTCAAAATTTGGACCTGAAAAAAAAAACATAAGGGGTAACACTA